>JAJAGP010001894.1:10295-150633 GCA_025084515.1 Ancistrus triradiatus
TATATATATATATATATATATATATATTTTTTTTTTTTTTTTTTGTAATTCATTTATTTATTATGATTAATCTCTGTATAAGCCCAAGAATAAAGTAGTTTCTTACTGATGACAAGAAAGTGGAAAGTGCAGGTAAAGGCAAACTGCCATTCCCAGGCACCTTATATGTCAGCTACATTACATCATCAGACACTCACTTGAGCAAATTTGATTTCCCAGATTTCTTTCATTTTAGCGAGTTAGTGGTTCAGATAGAGGGATATGGATTAAATGTCTCTTTCTTACACTCATTATTAGTGTAAATCGGATACCGGATGTTTGGAGACTGAAGTTTGAGTATAATTAATGCAGAAACCCTGGTCATGCCAAATGATGCCCAAAAATGATACAAACAATGCCAAATGTAATGATACGGAAAATTTGTCTTTGAAAAATAATCAGATAAGCATGAAACCAAATATATTACTATACAAATACAGTGGTACCTCGGTTCTTGACCACATCGAAACTAGTCTAATTCAGTTCTCGGGGCATTTTGCTCAGTTCTCGTCATTTGCCCTGTACTCGGCGCACTAGCTTAAACTTGTACCAGCCATGTGACTCATCTCAGCTGATGGTACACATCTACTGTACTGTATTTTTAGTGCCAATAAGTCTCCATTGGTCCAAAAAAGGCTAGTGAGAGCCAACTGAAAGGAAATCAGGAACTGAATCCTCTTGGCTTTCAGGCTGCAGTTAGCATTAGCAGCTATGCCCAGAGTTCACCAATAGAGTAAGTGTTTTGCTTTTACATTTCACTTTCAATCCATTACTCACTAAATTACAGGATATTTTCAACACTTTATTATAGAATCAGCTTTGTGGTAATGATTTTGGCCAACTGCAGGTTAATGTAAGTGTTAATGTAAGTGTTACAGGCTCCGCTGTGATAGAGTATGGACTATATTAAACTCATCGGTTCGTGATACATGTAACTTATGATGGATTTGTTGAACGTATCCCCATCATAAATCAGGGAGGTCCTGTACAATACAGCTCCATTAATGCATATAATGCCTTATACAGGGGGATTATCTGGGGGTCTGGAATGGATTCAATCCATTTACATTATTCCTTATGGGAAACATTTGCTCGGTACTCGTCATTCTCAACAAGCCTCCTGGAACGAATGAAAGACGAGAACCGAGGCACCACTGTAATTAATTTACAGTACTTTATGTGACCCTATCTCAAAATGCTTGTGATTCTGAAGTAACTTTTTCAAAACTCTGTAAATAGCCGGCACAACAGCACTCTATGCAACAGAAAACCATACACAATTCCGTGAACACAATTCCCAACGTTCTTGCATTTATTACTCACCCAGTTTCCACTAGAAGCAAAAATAGCTCCAATGTCTATTATGTACACATACTGTAGAAAATTTCCCCAAGGGTGGCACAGTGGTTAGCGCTGTCGCCTCACAGCTGCACAAACCAGGTTTCTGTCTCGGCCCAGGCACTGGGTCTTTGTGGGTTTCCACCAGGCACTCCACTTTTCATCCCATATTGCATTACGTGCATTAGATGAGTGTGCATGTGCCCTGCGATAGTCCTGTCATTCTTGTGTGTGTAACTACCTTAGCGGTCGTGTCCTCGCTTGCTCGTTAGCTCACGTTTCGACTGTGAGGCTGGTGTGTTAAGAGACTTTTTTCTGCATTACCAGTGTTTGTGTGGATGAGTTTCTGCTGCTTATTTGTAACATTTGGCAAGTGTATGAACCTGTCCTATTGCAAGTAGTACTCCTTTGCTTGTTCTCACACTACCTGTATATTCTCTATAACCCACAACTATATAAACTGGTTCACATTCACTCAAGCCTCTGTTTCATCTGGCTGGTCTTCAGTGTTGTTTGTAACTCAGTCTATCCATGTGTTTTTGGCCATATCATCCTCTTAAGTGTTATGGCTTTCACCTAGACAGGTTTGTAACAGTACATTCATGTATTTTTTTAGAATTATTGTGAATATCCATAAATTACAGAACATACAATATACAATATTACTGACTAATAATATATAAAAAGTTAGATCGACGCATCCCTAGAAAATATCCTTTTTTATATTACAGTAGCATAAAAAGACCATGTGACTACTGTAATGTCTGGTCAATGTCCATTTTGGCCAAATGTCACGGGTGCATTCCTGTAATTATTCAATGTTAATGACCTTTGGTATAAAACCCTCTGTGTCATAAAATTAAAGATAATTAAAGATAATACAATATTATGAATATTATGACTATAATAAAATAGAATATAAAGATACAGAATATAAAACAAGAGTGTATATATAAAGAAATAATAAATATAATATATAGAGAATGTGTGTAAGTATTGGAATTCTTCCAGTATGAAGACCAACTGTAGGTTCCTGTGTCTCAGCGGGTTAGTTTTGGTGGCATGGCATCCTCAGTCAACCGGAGGAAAGGAGGGGGAGTTAATGCCCTCTGATGTGGTGTGGGTAACATTATGACTACTGGAACGGATGGCAAAAAAACAGCTTGAGTACTGTAAATGTCCTGCACAATTTATGTTAGTGACAAATAAATAGCAATTTAGTACACTTGTATCTATGTGTTCATTTGTTACATTTTGTTTTACAAAGTTAGTAAAGTAATGTTCAAGTCAATACTGTTGCCTTAAGTCTCTCCCACATGGCAAGGTACATGGTTTATTAATTCAACAATGGTATAGAACCGATATCACTATGACCGATCGGAACTGAAAAAGTCAAATCGATGCATCCCTAGAAATTACAATCAAAATAAAATCTAAATACGTTGCTGGAATGCACTTTAGGTTCCGCGTCGATTCCATAGTTCTCAGAGCTGCATGCAAATATTTAACCAAGTTTGGATTATCAAGTCAACAGCCCAAATCGTTTTCTCTTCCCTCTATTCACATACTATCTAATAGTAAAAGAAAAATACTTTAAACGCCCGTTCTTAGTCAGAGGCTCCTCTGGGTTGGCGTAGACACCCACCATCTTCCGTTCGCTCTCCTCCTCCATCCCACTCTCTGTAAATATCTTTCTAAACTCTTATTCTCTTATAAACGCTCATTCTCTCTCTTCTCCACATTTCCTTTTCAAACGCGTCTGCCTCCAGCTTCCCCTCCCACCAGACTGCCAGCCACCGTGAATGGCTCTGGAGCCCATCTAAATGCTAATGTGGCCGGCTCTGCTTAGAGGACTTCTGCGTCAGCCTAGAACAATGGAGAGTGAATCAAATAAGCACAGCCATTATGCCACTGGATGCTAAAGTTTATTGGCATGATGATAATAGCAAACACTAAGGGGATGAGACACCAATATTACGCCTAGACAAGTGCGCATCTTCACAACAATTCTTCTTTTTGTTAGGAAGCCAGAGATCCAACGGACGGTGAAGCAGAATTGGTTTAAGTGGGGTGACAATGTAAATTCATATTTATACATACAAACACACAGGGCTGATCAATGTGATAGGGATAGTTATGACTTGGCTCTGGACTTAATGTCACTGCTGGACAATACAACAGGCCCACAAACTTCACCCCTGCTCAGCTAAATGAACTTATGAGCTAAATAAGATTCGTCTGCTAAACAGCCTAGCGTCAACTATCAGTCAAGTCTAATTTATTTCTAATAAGCCCTTTTGGGGAAGACTGGGATTGGAGCATTGCTCAAAGTGTGTGCTTTAACTAATATCTACAAAAAGCGCCTAACTGAGCAATCCTGGGGGGACAGTGGTTTGGCTAGGAAAAACTCCTTAAAGTTATAAGGAAGGAAGAAACCTCTAGTGACGACCAAGACTCAAAAAAAGAGCCCAACCTCTGTGGGCGAGTCAGTAAATGTTGTGTGTATGAATTAAACCAAGGTCTCGAATTAATACACTTTAGCAATAGTTTAAATAAAGAGAAGCTAAATATCTAAATATTTTCAGAAAAGAAAAAGACAAGAAAGAAAAATATAACAAATAAAATAGAATAATGAATATCTACTAGAATATTACTAAAATAGAATGTAAATATACTAGAGTATAATTAAAATAGAGGGAATATAAGATATGATACAGAGAAAATATCATTGAACCATTCATTGAACAGAGGCGGTGGTTTTTTTTTGGTTTACGTCCATCAGCTATCGGACCACCCTACAAAGCAGTCTTGAGATCCCTTCCTAGAAGGGTTAACCCCCATTCACTTGGGACTCTAACGTACTCCCATGATGGAAGGGTGGGGCAACGATGTGCGCACACCTTGGCTCCTGGATCCTAAACGACTGATGTATTGATAGGGTGGGGGAAGGGGGGGTGGGGATGGAGGGGGGGAGGGGGGGAAAGGGGCCGGCAGCGGGGGAGCGGGGGAAGGGGGGCGGCGGGGGGGGCGGAAGGTCAAGGGAGAGAAGGGAACAAAACAAGATATCCTCAGGGGGACCCACGCCCAAGGGGGGGAACAAGCCTTTTGACAAGGGGCCTACTTCTATACTACAGTTCATATCGGGACTCCCCATACAGTTTCTAGAAACTGAAAGACGAAAGAAGACAGAAAGAAGAGCCTTTCGGGATGAAGAGGTGAAAACAACCAAGAAGAAGTCGTCCAGTTGCCTTTTTGTGTGTTGTGAAACTGAAACACTTCTAAAGTTACCAGACACTCCCTGCATGGATGGTAGACTTAAGTGTTGTAAAACTTGGAAACGGAAAACTTACACAAAAACAACAGTCACTGTAGGTTCCTGTGTCCCTCAGCGGGTTAGTTTTGGTTCTGTTGGCATGGGCACAGTCCCCTCAGTCAAACCAGAGGAAGGTGGGGGAGTTAATGCCTTCTGATGTGGTCTGAGTAGCATTATGACTACTGGAACTGATGACGAAAGCACAGCTCAAGTACTGTAAATGTGTTTCAAAATGGCAACTGGTTGTGCAAATTAAGTTTTAGGTTTTCTTCATTGACAGAGCATCACACTGTCAATGGTTTTAATGTTATGGTTTATGCTTTGGTCAGACTTTTTATCTCTTTTAAGTCAGTGCACTGGGGTTGTTCTACGTGACTTTGTTTCGATTGACAATACAGGTAGTCCCCATTTTGCGATGGCCCAACTTACGATATTTTGACTTTATGATGGGAATCTGATAATAAACATAAACACAGTCAGCAAAAACCGTACTCTGAACTCTGAATTTCCATTTTCCTCTGGCAAGCGATACTCAGTACCATACCCTCTCTCATAAACTGCATCTGACATTCAAGACTTTATTATAAACCAAGCTTTATGTTAACTATTTTGCCCAACTTGAGTTTAATGCAAGTGTTTTAAAACTGTGGTAGCTTAGCGTATAAGTTAAAGTCAAGGATTCAAATCCCACCCCTGCCAAGCTGCCACTGTTGAAGGCCCTTCAGCCACAATTGCTTGGATTGTAAGATTATACCAAGTCACTCTGGATAAGGGTGTCTGTTAAATGGTATAAATCTAAATCTAAGCATGTGCTCAGTTTGGAATGCTGCAGTACATGACTTGGGGAGTCACGTGGAAGGAGTGATGAGCGCTGGGAAATGTAGTAAGGAAAAGTCGTGGTCGTGTAAAGCATTTATATTTTATATATATATATATACACATACATACATACATACATACATACATACATACATATACACACACACACACACACACACACACACACACACACACATATGGGGTTCAGCTCTGGACTCTGTGGTGGCCAATCCATGTGTGGAAATGAGGGCTCATGCTCCCTGAATCACTCTCTCACAATCGGACCCTTCTGAAACAGGTGAACATCTTTTCCACGACCACAGGATGTGTCTTTGGACATGGTTGTTTAACAGATGAGAAGCTCCTCACTGCATCACTTAGGGTTAAAGAACTTGTTGCCAGCTGAAACATCATCACCCATGCAGCAATTACCCGATGGGAGGCTCTTTCACTATTTAACTGTTTGCTTAGTTGAATCCAGGTGGTGACCTTTTTTTGGCCGGGCAGCGTATCACACTATTAAACTCATCAGTTTACGAGAAATTTTACTTACGATGGATTTGCTGTAACATATCCCCATCGTACATCGGGGACTACTTGCACAAAGAACATATTTCAGAGCTTATTTGACCGACTGTTCAAAGCTGCTCTGATGATCCTCAAATGCTCCAAACTTTCAGAAGTTTATTCAGAGTGGTTCCCTGAGGCACTTCTGACAAATCCAGACCCGGGATTACTAATACCCACAAAAGAGTGAAAACGAAAGAAAACAGATTTCCCAGCTTTCCACGCTGCAGGATCTTCTCGAAATTCCCCAGAGGCTCCTGGAGGTCGGCCGTGGAGAAGTTTTCCATGTGAAAAAGCGAGAGGAAAGTTCCACTCCGGGCTTCAGCGTTACCTCTGTGCAAGGGCCCACTGGAAACTAACGTGTGAATTGATTTATATGTTTGCTAACTTGCACTTTTTAAAAATAGCCCTAGCGGTTTCCATCACCCCCCGCCTTGAGCTGGACTCGCGTGTTCCAGAGGCTCTGTTGAAAGTGTTAGTGCGTGCAAGGTCAACAGGACGTCTACGTTAGACAATCAGATGTGGATGGGTACACAAGTGTGTGTGTGTTACTTTTTTCTCTCACTTGTCATTTGTTTTGTGTGTCCTTCCTTGTTTTAGTAACCGATTCACAACAGTCTTCTTTTAGAGTCCCCACAATGCCTTTTTTTTCCCACAGTTACTTTTCTTACTCTGCCTCTTTTTTTTTTTTAAACTCACTGGGATATGAACCATGGGATTCAGTTTTCTTTCTCTTCCTGTGCCAGGTTAGTGGCTGTATATTTCTATATTTATGTTTCACTTAGCAACTAGATTATGTCACAGTCTGATAAAGAGAAGCGGCGTTTCAACAGACAGAGCTGACAACACTTTCATCCCTGTCAGCTTTCTCAAACACTCAAACACACACACATACAGAATATGAATGTGGAAGTTGTGACACGGTCTTATGCAAAGGTTTAGGTGCCTAACCCTGGTCATGTTTTGTTGATGTCTCTAAATTATAGGAGGTTAAAGATGATCCACTAGTCTTTTTAAGCTGTCGGAACATAACCGAGCTGTTACTGGTTCCTATGATATAAGAGATTCCCTATAGGATTTACACTGACCGGCTACTTTATTAGGTGCACCTTTAACATCCAGGGTCTTAAGAATTATAATAGGAAAGAAAATCCCCGGAACTCATCGAATTTGTTTCTCGACGCATTCTGACTGGAAAAAATTGTCTCAGGTCTCATCGTTTGCTCGGTACTCGGCGCACTTACTTAAACTTGTACGAGATTCACAATAGTTATTGTATTTATTGTGTCTTCCTTTATTTTTACATCTACAGTACAAATATTCTTAGTGCACATAATTCCTCATGGGTCCTAAAAGGTTTATGCTTACATTGAACACATGAACTGAATCTGCCGGATCACTTTCAGGCTGCATTTAGCTTAGCATAGCAGCTAGCGCCCAGAGTTCACCAATAGAGTAAGTGTTTTGCTTTGACTTTTCGCTTTCAATCCTTTACAAACTGAATTACATTACATCTAACACTTTATTATAAAATAAGTTTTGTGTTAATGATTTTGGCCACCTGTAGGCTAATGTATAAGGGGGCTCCGCTAGCCTATATTAAACTCTTTGGTTCATGATGATTGGTTGAACATATCCCCATCATAAATCAGGGAGCTCCTGTACAATACAGCTCCATTAATGCATATAATGCCTTATACAGGGGGGATTATCTGGGGGTCTGGAACCCATTCATTCAATTTACATTAGTCCTTATGGGAAATTTGCTGTATATCTAATTCATGCCTGAATGACAGAAAATGAGTGAACCGTTGCAACACCTGCTGACAGAAAAATAGAATCACAGTCTTGAAGGCAGAAAACAACATGGTAACATTCCTTTCGTTTTCCTTATCAGTAAGTGTTTCAAATTTTTAAAGATACCAAGATAAGAATTACTGCATTATACAGTACTGTGCTGTACTAAATGTTTTTCATTCAAATTACTGTTTAAAATAAAAAACTATGTTCAAAGAATCTGAACTACTACATGACTATGGTAATGTCCTGTCAAAATCCATTTCGGTCAACGTCTTATTTCACAGAACATGATACCAAAGTTAAAACAGCCCATACCTGTAACCCAGGTCATCTAGTAATACAAAGATTGAAATAAAGCAACAAGCAACTGGTAGTTCTGGGGTCAATTTGAAAAATCAGTTCAAATGTTCCCGTTTCTGCATTTTACTTTTCTTGACAGGTACACAGATTTTGTTTTCCGACATCAGAATCTACACTGCTGTCAGGAAAGTCCGCAGTCTATGCTGAGAAATCATTTATGAGTGAATCACTGTGAAAATCCAGCATTAGGTGGACTGGACACCAAATCTATTGTGCGTGGGACTTTAATACCTCACCTTGTGTGTGTGGTAATGGTCATGATCATATACAAATATTTCTCAGTCTCTTTATTCGATTACAACCAGAAATGCAGGAAATTTGTATGCAGTATTAATAAAACGGAAACATTTTTTGATCCTTCAACAGTCTGAATAAGCTTGATCAGCAACTGTCTTTTTTGGAAGAGTAGCAGTCACGAAACTACTTTGGGAAACTTTGAGTGAAAAGACTAAGATCTGCTAAAACTCACAAAGACGTTACATATAATCATTATACCACTGCTCAAACAGCAAATCAAAATGGTGGCCTAAGACTTTTGCACAGTACTGTACATGAAAGACACAGCATGTGTCGAGTGAAGGGGGGTCAAGTATCTTCTGTGAGAAACCTTTGGAGCATCAGTGACAAGGAGTGTGTGTGAAAGCAGACTTGTCTCAAGGGGGACCTGAGGACAATGAAGAGTTTGTTCCTGTTGGATCAGGCTAGGTAATATAAGCCATGCTTCATTTGCTCTCTTTCTCACCTCTTATTCCATCATTCCCTCTCTCCTATCGGCTCCCACGCCTTTACCTGCCTCATCCATTCTCCAATCTCTCTTAGCATCCCTTCACCAGTCCGGCTCAGATATTGCATTAGCATCCTAACTCGTTTCCTCTTCCTCCTTCATATCTCTCAGACTCGTTCACTGTCTCCTTCAATCAACAGTAGTGCTAAGGGGAAATGCTGCTCCTCTACAAAGCTTCCGGAGTCCTAACCTAACCAATGCCTCTCTTTTTTTTGCGTCACGTTGTGTAATACATCCCCAAATCAGAAAAAGTTGGGACAGTAAAAGCATTGTGTCTTACATTTACTTTGACTTTTATTTCAGTGCAGACAGTATGAATTCAAGATATCCAAGAGATCTGTTAATAAACATCCATTCCTGCATTTCAGGCCGGCAAAACACTCAAAAAACATTGGGACAGGGCTATTTGGGCTAGTAATGAGGTAAAAAACAGGTTTAAAATGTGTTTCAAACAGGTGATGGTCTTTGAGGAGCAAATCTGAGCAGGGAATCTCCAGTTTGTCAACAAATGCATGAGAAAATTATTGAAATGTTTAAAAACAATGTTCCTTAAAGAAAGAATGGACTTACAGCTCCATATCTCTCCCTCTACAGAGCATAATATCATTAAACGATTCAAGGAATCTGGAGGAATTTCAGTGTAGAGGGCAAGAGCACAAGCCTAAATTGAAGAGGGGTGATCTCCGATCCCTTAGGAGATACTGTACCAAGAAATGTCATTCATTCTGACTAAACACATGGGCAAGAGATTACTTTGGCAAATGCATTTACAATATGAAGCTATATTCACAAATGCCACTTACAACTTCACTATGCAAAAAATCCTCATGATAACCATGACCAGAAGTGGCGTTGATTTCTCTGGGCTCGAGGGCATCTAGATTGGACCATCACACAGTAGAAATGTGTATTGTGAAGAGGGTACGGGTACTGAACTGGCCCGCCTACAGCCCTGACCTGTCCCCAGTAAAGAGTGTGTGGGGAATTTTAAAACGAAATAATAAGACTGCGACAACCTGGTACTGTTGCGTGTTTGCAGGAAGAATGGAACAAAATAACACCTGAAACACTAAATCACTTGGAATCCTCGGTGCCAAAACGTCTCAAGTGTTGTGAGAAAGAACAGAAACATTACAAAGTCGTAAATGCTTTACCGTCCCAACTTTTTTTTGAATTCTGCATTCTGAAATGCAGGAATGGATGTTTCTTAACAAATGAAACGGAGTTGACCAGACAGCACATGAAATATCTTGTGTTCATAAGGGTCTGAGTTTTGTGATTTGGGGTTGCAGAACGATCTTCAGTGGCTCTCTCTTCAACTCTCCATCTCCATTCAGCAGGATTTTGTCCATATGGACAAGCTAGTAGTCTGCAGTATCTCTCAAACTGCTGCCATCTCCCAGTTCTGCACTCCTTCAATATCCTCACTGGAGATCATTAACAAGCCAAAGTTAGAGAACCAGACTAATTATTTTGATGATGAGACGTTCCTTACAACATTTTTAGTGCCATGGAGGCATGTCTATTTTTAGCTGTTAGAGTTGATTCATGGGGTATCATACAGAGAGTGTGTTAGATTAGATACAGGTTGCAGAGGCACTGTGGCACCCAATTGGTGACACAGTGAAGGTGGTATTCATGAGCATATGGAAAAGCAGGAGAGAGCAGGCTGGATGAGAGAGAGGTGAGACACGGAGATATATTGGAGAGAGGTGAGGCCGAGACAGAGAGAGAGAAAGGCTCTGAGGCTTTGTACGTCTCCTCCTGCTAATGGAAGCTCAGGGGTAAAGCAGTCTGGAAGTTCCTGCCTCTCCCATAAAACCAGAGGTACAGTCCAGGTACTCGGGTTATCTTCAATATTCCAAAGACATGCATTAGCCAAACATCTCGCCCTAAATTGCCACCAGTGTGAGTGGATCATAAATGGTTAGTGGTTAAGATTGGGACTGAAATATCCCATAGTTTATAGCAGGAATTTAGATAACAAGAGTTCAGATAGTACAGCATGACCTTCTTTTTCTATTAAAGGGACAAATGGTGCTTAGTATCAGTTGGGCTCCAGTCAGTGGTTGCAGATCTCCAAAGTGTAAGTACTCTGTGTATGTACAGTCTAACCTCGTTATGTCGCCCCCGTTGTATCGCCAGCCTCATCTATGATGCAGGACGGATTTCCGCCTCTCGCCCTCGCTTAAAATGTGACAAATGTCCTGCCAGTAATGAACTTCTACCCCACTAAGCCGCCAAATATCAGAACGTCAGTAGGTGGCTCTTTTAGTCCAATTTTAATTTCGCAACCCCCGGATGATGTACAGCCCCTGTCTGTTATCAAAGACCTTATATAAGGCAGGAGACCAGTCACTGGTCGAAATATGAATGGGACTGTAGTACAGAAGCCCCGGCCCATCAATAGAAGGAACCAATCGGCATATTAGTTAACGTGTCGGAGAAAGGGGTCGGCAAGTCTTGGCCCCTTTGTAGTGGCGAGATAACCTTAAAAAAAATCATATTTGAACCCTATAGCACAAATAAGTTATATCACTTTTGTCAGATTGTACCAGAGATTCTATATATGCATTTTAAACATTAATTTCTCTTTCAGTTTCGGATATATAGGTCTCTCCCCATTCAAAGAGACAGCATTCTGGTCTTGTATAGCTGGAAACAACTGCCCGGTGGCTTTATCAAGATGGCGGTGGAGTTATTATTCTAGGACTTCATGACACAGAAACAATCATCAGTCATGGACTATTTCTCAAATTTGCGTAAATGAGTTGAAACTGTACATGTTTGTGTACATTTTAAAGGTGATTGTACGATCATGAGGGCTGCTCAGTAACACACTGTGTCGGCATCAGGCATGATTGTCACTTTGTCTAGTAACCTCGGTAAGTCACCAAACTACACACACACACAAACACATCATATATTCCATTCCTCACACCAAAATATGTGCCATAGCCCAAAGGCAGACACTCAGACACTGAGCATGGAGACCCCACTGTTTTGAAGTTCAAGCGCGGAAACTGATTTGGCTCCGGTTCCTACACACACAGTCTAAGGCTAAGACGCTTTTAACACACTCTTAAGTGTGCTGGCTCAAGTAAATGACCTCAGATCAGATGTACTCAGACTAAAAGACAAATGATGATGCCAGTTCTTACCAGCCACCTCGACGATGTCTCCTGGCACAATTTCCCGAGCCTTGATGTTCTGAACGGTCTTGCGGTTCATACGGTACACTTTACCCATCTCCGGCTCGTACTCCTTTAGGGCCTCGATGGCGTTCTCTGCATTCCGCTCCTGTACACACAGTATACACACAGGCTCAGCTGATTACACTGATCTACACTGTCTTGGCTTAACGCACTAATCCTGAACTGCTATGTACAACGATCAGCCATAACATTACAACCACTGACAGCTACAGTGAATAACACTGACAGTGGTATGCTCTGGGCATTCCTGCTGATGGTACTTTGGCATGTGCCACCTAACTGAACACTTACACTGAATCTTTACATGCACTTAATCTGATAACAGCAGAAAATCTGCTTTTGTCAGTATCAATGAGTTTTCATGCACTGGAGGAATCACATAATGGGAAAGCTCCGGGTTTACATGGCACAGGCAGGATCAGATTTCTATTTTGCAACCAGTCAATAACCTCATATAAATATGTGGCATAAACTTCAAACTTTAATATTAAGTCATCACATTAGTCATTTTCTCGAGTATATACTGCGTTTCAGAGTTTCCACAAAGTATTTTGACAGCCGTTTCGCTGCCTTTAATTCCGTGGCGCGTTCAATTCTGGTGTTGCCAGATCCAGTCTAAAGTCAGTGGAAAAAGAGGCCAAATAAAGCCAAGTCTTTAGAATACGCAGGCCCTAGCACACTGATTATAATAGGGTAACTGATATACATGCTATGAGTAATCTGATTACTGGTATAAAATCCAGCCCTCTTTATCGGATTACATATATGTAACAGCAGAAACTATGATCGGACTACTAAGTGCATGTAAACGTACCGATTGTTGCAGACCAAAGACACCAATTTATGGCAACCTAATGGCAGTGGTGACTTTCAGCAGGACATTGCACCCTGCTACACTGTAAAAACGGTTTCAACAACTCCCAAGATCTCAATCTGATGTGTGGGATGTGCTGGACAAACAAGTCCACCAGCTCAGAGCTTACAGGATTGAAAGGATCTGCTGCTAGTCTTGGTGGCAGATACCACAGGATCCCTTCAGAGGTCTTGTGGAGTCCATGCCTTCATGGGTGAGTGCTTTGGTGGCGCAAGGGGGATCTACGCAATATTAGGCAGATGATTCTAACGTTATGGCTTATCTGAGCACATGGCAATGATCCCAAATAATGTGAATACAATGCAGTGTGTGTGCCTGTGACAGATAAAGAAGTTAGATAGAGAGCTAGAGAGATTTAATTACAACCTCAGCTTAAGTAAGGGAAAAAAAAAGTACAATGTGGAACTTGTGCGCTCTGATAACCGACGTTCCACGAGTGGAAAGTTGTAATGGAACTGCAGCAGTCCAGATCCACATCCTCCTCCATATGCAAATAAAAGGCAAATCTAAAGCACACCACATCCATCGGGTTTATATTTCATGCTTGTAAGCGCGGTGTGGAAGGAACACGGGGGAAGAGCTCACTACCGCATAATCAACGCAAAATTTTACTAAACACTTTACGCGCCGGTACGAAGGGTTCTAGACTTTCTAGATCATTCTCAAAACTGCATTTACAAAACACACACCTGCCAAACTCCGATGACGGCGTTGGCAATCAGGATGAGCAGGATGACTACTGGCTCCACAAAGGCTGTGGTTGACTCCTCGCCCTCCTCAAACAGAGCCAGAACCTGAGAAGGAAACACAGCGCAATCCATAAATACATTTCATCCTTCATCAATTACTACATACATCAGCAAGTTAAATGACTTTGAAAGAGGAAAAGAAAGAAAGAGAAAATATCCAGTGAGAGCTTTTCTCTGTAAATGTCTTGGTGTTGCCAGAGGTCAGAGAATGGTCAGACTGATCCGAGCTGATAGACAGGCAATAGTAACTCAAGTTATGTCCTGGTATTTCATAGACTCCATGATGCCATGTACCTTTTTTGCCTCCCTGTCCATCCTCCTCACTGTGCAAAACAACTTTGGGTCCTTGTCCAGCCACGTTTGTCACAGTTCCAGCTGATTGGAAATGAGAAATGATTGCCTCAAATGTAGACAGTCATGAACTGTAGCAGCAATTACCTGACTTATGAAGGTCAACAAATTATTTTCTGAATTGCATGTTCTCTTGTCTTTCCTATGTTGAAGAATGACTAAGAGAATTTGACCTCTGTTTCACCTTATATTAGTCATGTAGTACTCAAGTCCGGTCTCGGTCTCAAACTCATTTGGACTCAATCTTGTCACTGTCTTGGGTTAAGGTGGACTCGGGAACTGTTGTTGAGATCAGTCAATCAATGAACACAAGACTTCAAGTGTGCATTTTCACGCTCTTGCTTTACTTTACTTTGTCCCGAAAATCTGGAATTATTATTATTATTCTGTTTTCACATTTAATAATAAGTAAATAAAACGTTTACGTTTACAGCATTTAGCAGATGCCCTTATCCAGAGCGACTTACAGTTGATACAATCTTACAATCCAAGCGATTGTGGGTTAAGGGCCTTGCTCAAGGACCCAACAGTGGCAGCTTGGCAGAGGTGGGATTTGAACCCTGGACCTTCTGGTCCAGAATCCAGTACCTTAACCGCTAGGCTACCACAGTCCACAGTCTACCACAGTCTACCACAGTCCACAGTCAATATGGATAGAATGGATAGAACAATCACCATCACTTGCTTCCAGGGGCTACTGTGGTAGCCTAGCGGTTAAGTTGCTGGACTCTGGACCAGAAGGACCAGGGTTCAAATCCCACATCTGCCAAACTGCCACTGTTGGGTCCTTGAGCAAGACCCTTAACCCACAATTGCTTGGATTGTATCAAGACTGTACCAATTGTAAGTCCCCTGGATAAGGGCGTCTGCTAAATGCTGTAAATGTAATGTCTTAGTTTGACTTAGATTATAATATAATAATAATTAATAGTCATTTCAGGCGACATAAAATTCTTATATTTTAGAGAATCTACTATGAAATCTAATATTCATTAATAATTACATTATACAATGTAAAATGAATGAAGAGTGAATTACAAATATTTTCCCCCCATTTTCTTGTTTTATTCTTGTATGATGAAAAAAATCTTAATCCGGTCTCGGTCACTCCTGGGCTTGGTTTTGCCTCAGACTCGACTGCTAAAAGTCTTGGTTTTGACTACAACACTACCTTATATTTATATACCCCAGTGAAACAGGACATCATGGATTGCTGCTTGGAAGAACATAAACGGAAAAAATGCTTCAGTTATATTTTGTATCCAAGACTTTCTATTGGTGCTGATAACTGTGGCACACAGTTTTGTTCAAAATAGTTATTCTTGATGAGGGATTGTTTTACTTATACCAAGTTTACTTCAATTAAAGCCAATAATTATGGAGGAAAATATAACACAGTCTACAAGCTCCATTCCATTTTGTTTCTTGTTTTGACCCCACTTCTTCAAAATCTGGTCAGGTCCGCAAAGGAGCCTATCCCAGAATTTGGGAGCAAGTGGAACCAATACTAGACATGGCACCAGCCCATCATAGATGAACTAATATGAGTGCGTTTGCAGACCAGTTCTCATATCCATCTGATAGATGCGTTTCAGCACTGTTACTCTTCCACCGCTTCATATCTGACCACAACTAATGCCCGGGTACAGCGGGACACACAAAAGCCTGTTTGTTTGCCACCTCCACAAACAAAGCACACCTAGCAGACCTGCTGTGTGAGAACTCGAACTATGTCCATCCTTAGCTGCCCTGTCGAGGCTTAAATCGGCAGTTAGAGTATGATCTAATGGGGAAAATATGTCGGGGGTTGAATCGCCACTACGTTGGCCAGTTCTGACCTGGCTTGCCTTAGCAAGAAACACACACACACACACACACACACACACATACACACACACATACACACACACATACACACAGAGAGGAAAGCCTGACAACAGTATAGTTACTTCATTATGAGTCTGCGGTTCATGAAATCAAGTTTTACAAGGTAAAAGCTAACAGTTAAGACTTTTACAAGAAGCCCAGGCTTCTGTTTAACAGCTCCTAGCAGCTTCTGGAGCTTTAAACTCGACACGCTTACAGAGACGTGTCAGTAGCAAATAACCTCGAGCACCTCTGTAATCTACCCACACAGACAATACCAGCAGAATTCCAAAAACATGGTAAATGCCATTCGTTTACAGGTTAAGCTCTTCACAGGGTGTGTGGGGGGGAAAGAAAGCAAGAGAGTGCCAATAAGAACTACAGGAAGGTAAGCCTTAGACATGATGGTGAAAGAAAGATAGGATATCAGTCTTCAGTCTTATGGAAAGTCTGGAAAGCGTTGTCCAAATTGACCAGACATTACCAGAGTCACAGTCTTATTATGCTTCTGTAATGTAGATATTAAAATAACACACCAGTACAGAGTTGTGGATATCGGATGAATCTTAACATTTATATTAGAGCAAAAGGATAAGTTTACTGGGGAAAACTGTACAATTGAAAGGAGACCCAAGCACCCTCTTGGGCCGTCTCTAGCCTGGATCCAAGATGAGATAGAGTTGGACATGGAGGCACACTGCCACATTTGTCCACAGATGTTACAGCTGGGCCTGTACATCCTGCACACTCGTAGGCTGCCGAAGCTGTCCCCACTGGTCCTATAAACGCTCTATTGGCGATAAATCTTACAAACGTGCCGGCCAAGGAAGTTGCAATCTGGCAGAGACATTCCTGGGAAACCCTCGCTGTGTATGGGAGATCGTGATCCTGCTGAAAAATGCCAGTTGAAAGCCCTGCTATGAGGCAGGGCGTCCAGGCAGTGTGTCGCTCCACAGCAAAGGTAGGACTGTCATCAGTTCGCAAACAGAAACTGGATTCGTCTCTAAAGACGATACGTTCCAGTCCATAGCAATCCAGGTTCATGACACAACTGCAAATGAAGGTGATGGTGACGGGCTGTCAATGGCAGGACACGTAATGGGCATCGTGACAAAAAATTTCCTTCTGCTAAGCTCTTGGTAACGGACCAGGCAGAGACGAGAGGGTGTAGTGAAGGTGCCACCTGTGTCTGGATGGTGAACAAAACTGTGGGAGCTGCTCATGCTTGTTGGTGGATCTGTACTGGTGATCTACTGGCTCTACTTGTGGCAAGGCCCAGTGTCTAATCATTTACATATCTACCCAAGACGTAACTGCATGCCGAGTTTTGCAGCAATCCCACATTTCTATCTGGGTGCTTTATTTTTTGTTGTCAGTGAGTGTTATACAATATAATATACAGGACTGTACAAAAGTCTTAGGCCACCATTAGATTTGTTTTAGCAACGATACAATGGCCAAATAGAACATATTGACGACAATTAGACCCAAAGATTTAAAACTTGGATTCGTCACTCCGTAATATTCTTTATGAGTTTTAGGATATTTTAACCTTTCAGATAATTATAATACTTGGCAACACCCTGTCGCCTTTCAGTCATTCACAGATAGCTATCAAGCCCAAAAGATTCAGATATTCAAAGTGGCCTTGAAATACGAAGAGCAAAGGTGAAATTGAGAGCAGAGGCTAAAAAGCACGATCACCACAAATCAGGAGGCACCAAGAAGGGTTATGGGAAAAGAGAAAGGGTCAGTATTAGCAAAAGATTGAAGCAGAGAGATGAAGATCAGCAGACATTGACCAGCTGATTGTTTGTGGCCTGGTGTGTTGACTAAAGCTCAGCCGGCGCTATAGGGTGAGCGCTGAGAGGATTAAAGGGGATCAGGTGTGTCACTTCATTCAGAAACACACTCGGGTTCTAATCCCTCCTGACAGCACCGAGGCTTCTACAGACGCTTTCAAACCAAATACTGATTCGCCAACAACAGACTCAGTCCTGCTAATGCGTTCTACACATCTCCACAAAACCTGTAATGTTTGTGTAATGACCACAGACAATCATTTCAACACCTGTCCCTGTACGGGAAACATAGTGAGAATTTAAATGACACTACCTGAACTCATGTCATTTTTGTTATCTAGTTTATGATGTTGTAGGGTTGTATGGTGTAGTACATTTTGTGGTACAGTCACAGTGGCACACGGTATGCCGGTGGCGTATTTCACAAATGTTACCTTTAATCAGTGGTTCTCAAAGTGGCGGAGCAAAGCAAATGAAAGCTGTTACATAGCAAAGATTTAAAATGCATATGATTCCTCACTTTGTTTTGTTCAATTGGTACGAATTATAAGGTTTAAAATAAACAAGTGAGGTTTGGACTCAGAGTCGGAGGTGGAGGACTCGAAAATATTCTTAGCTACAAAAGGGAAAAAGTTTGAGAGCCTTAAATGATGGCGGGTTAGACTACTGCGCCACCCAAGCACCAGTTTTGATTTCTATGTTAGTTTTCATTTTTATTTTATTTACAGATGTTATTTAAAATTCAATTTAGTTAAACGTTTGGTCATTTTCCTACTTTTTTTGGATTTAATCTTTAGAGAAGAAAGCAAGTATACACATACACTCACTGGTCACTTCATTAACAAAAGCTTTTGTAGCAGCAGGGGTGGAGACTGGAAAATTCACTCTCCCAAACCAAATTCCTACTGGCCTGGACAAACCTTCTACATAGGCTAATATATCTAGAGAGAGACTCAAGGGTAACTTTCACTTATTTTCTTTCTTCTGTAAATAAGCAAAAGTTTCATAACACCATAAAAAAAAAACTTAATCACTTGCATACATACAGTGGTGCTTGAAAGTTTGTGAAACCTTCAGAATTTTCTAGAATTATGACCTAAAACATCATCAGATTTTCACACAAGTCCTAAAAGTAGATAAAGGGAACCCAGTTAAATAAATGGGACAAAAATATTATACTTGGTCATTTATTTATTGAGGAAAATGATCCAATATTACATATTAGTGAGTGGCAAAAGTATGTGAACCTCTAGGATTAGCAGTTAATTTGAAGGTGAAATTAGACTCAGGTGTTTCAATCAATGGGATGCCAATCAGGTGTGAGTGGGCACCCTGTTAGGAGATAGGAGATTTCTGAGGAGCTCAGAAAAAGAGTTGCTGATGCTCATCAGACTGGAAAAGGTTACAAAACCATCTCTAAAGAGTTTGGACTACACCAATCCACAGTCAGACAGATTGTGTACAAATGGAGGAAATTCAAGACCCTCCCCAGGAGTGGCCGACCAACAAAGATCACTCCAAGAGCAAGGCGTGTGATAGATGGCTTCTAAGCAACTGAAGGCCTCTCTCACATTGGCTAATGGTAATGTTCATGAGTCCACCATCAGAAGAACACTGAACAACAATGGTGTGCATGGCAGGGCTGCAAAGAGAAAGCCACTGCTCTCCAAAAAGAACATTGCTGCTCGCCTGCAGTTTTCTAAAGATCACGTGAATGAGCCAGAAGGCTATTGGAAGAATGTTTTGTGAAAGGATGAGACCAAAATAGAACTTCTTGGTTTGAAAGAAAAGCGTTATGTTTGGAGAAAGGACATTCAACGACCCTAAGCACACAAGCCGTTCTACCAAAGAATGGTTAAAGAAGAATAAAGTTCATGTTTTGGAATGGCCAAGTCAAAGTCCTGACCTTAATCCAATCGAAATGTTGTGGAAGGACCTGAAGTGAGCAGCTAATGTGAGGAAACCCACCAACATCCCAGAGCTGAAGCTGTTCTGTACGGAGGAATGGGCTAAAATTCCTCCATGCCGGTGTGCAGGACTGATCAACAGCTACAGGGAGTTACAGGTTAGGGTAACGTTTAGGGAGTTGTTCCTTGCCACTGTCACCCTAGGCTTGCTCAATTTGGGACTGGACGTAGGTATTAGAAGATAATCTAAAATTGTGAAGCTGCTTTGAGACCATGCTCCACTGCAAAAAAAGCCCTATATAAATAAATCTGACTTGACTTGATTTTGCTCAGCTAGGAATCAGCTTCACTGTCATATGCACATGCCCAGTGGTCCAGACACGGCAACAGCTTGTTCTGCTGCTATACTAGTAATCTGACATAGGGCTTGGTCATGACACTCAAGTGACTGTTTTCTAAAAGTTCCAAACAAACAAACAAAAAAAAAAACCAACACTTATGTCTGCCTTGTTAGATTATTCCCTGTGAACTTTGCAGAATATCTCGGGTACAGGGGTCTCAAAATCAACCCAAGAATTTTCCATGAGGGAATGAAGCTGCGGACTTGCTTTGTATTTGCGTCTCGCTGCCATTTTCCTGTTGATGTCATTTGTCAAGATATAATATCATTGGTTTATCTTGAGATGTAAATATATAAGATGCATGAATGACAAGGAGTTAAATATTCAAGTGAATTGACTTTGGCCTCAGTTACACTGTCATGTTAACACACTGTGCACCCTTCCTCACATGAAATAATGTTTTGGGTGTCCACAAACTTTTGTCTAGACAGCATATGTACAGCAAGTCTGCAATCTGGACAAATCAGCCATAGCGGAGAAATCCTCTCACACCTAGAACCAATGGTTTAATCAAATGGAAAGAGCACCACATAATCTAAGTCTCCCCTTTCACTTTCAAATGCAGGAAGTACAGCCATTGTTCAGGTGACCTTTCATTCTACGATAGGCTTGGCTCAGCTTGCACACACTCTCCAATCTAAACATTTTGTTCTTACCTTCACGTGAAGGCACCTCAAAGACGTTCGACTGACATGTCATTTATTTCTATAATTTTAAAAGAATAAGTATAACAATAAATAAAGACTAGAAAACTTAGGAAAAGCTCTGTATGGACTCTAACCACAGGAACCACTAACCTACAAAAACAACTAATGAGTGGTGGTGCTGTAGTAAAGACCAAGCTGAGGTACACTTCAACTATGAGAGACAAAATGAGGAAAAAAATGTCCCCAGGAAATCACATTGTAGGATTTTTAAAGAATTTAATTGTAAATCATTGTGGAAAATAAGTATTTGGTCAATAAATTTGGTTCAACACAATACTTTGTAACATAACCTTTGTTGCAAATGACAGAGGTCAAACGTTTCCTGTAAGTCTTCACTAGGTTGGCACACACTGTAGCTGGTATTTTGGACCATTCCTCCATGCAGATCTCCTCTAGAGCAGTGATGTTTTTGGGGCAAACACGGACTTTCAACTCCTTCCACAAGTTTTCTATGGGGCTGAGGTCTGGATACTGGCTAGGTCACTCCAGGACCTTGAAATGCTTTTTACGGAGCCACCTCCTTCGTTGCCCGAGGGGTGTGTTTTGGGATCATTGTCATGCTGGAAGACCCAGCCACGTTCCACCTTCAAGGCTCTCACTGATGGAAGGAGGTTTTGGCTTAAAATCTCATGATACATGATACACGGCGAGTTGAGTTTTTGCCAAAAAGTTCTATTTTTTAGATTCATCTGACCACATGATATTCTCCCAACCCTCTTCTCTGGATCATCCATATGCTCTCTGGCAAACTTCAGACAGGCCTTAACATGTACTGGCTTAAGAAGGGGGGCATGCCTGGCACTGCAGGATCTGAGTCCCTCTTGGCGCAGTGCGTTACTGATGGTAGCCTTTGTTATGTTTTACTTTTTTTTTTGGTCCCAGCTCTCTGCAGGTCATTCATCAGCTCCCTCTGTGTAGTTCTGGGATTTTTGCTCACCGTTCTCATGATCATTTTGACCCCACGGGATGAGATCTTGCATCGGGCCCCAGATCGAGGGAGATTATCAATGGTCTTGTATGTCTTACAACTGCTCCCACAGTTGATTTATTCACACCAACCTGCTTGCCTATTGTAGATTCACTCTTCCCAGCCTGGTGCAGGTCTACAATTTTCTTCCTGGTGTCCTTCGACAGCTCTTTGGTCTTGGCCATGGTTGAATTTGGAGTCTGACTATTTGAGGCTGTGAACAGGTGCCTATTATACAGATAACGAGGTCAAACAGGTGCCATTAATACAGGTAACGAGTGGAGGACAGAAGAGCTTCTTAAAGAATAAGTTACAGGTCTGTGAGAGCCAGAAATCTTGCTAGGTTTGTGGGTGACCAAATACTTACTTTCCATCCTGATTTACAATTAAATTCTATAAAAATCCTACAATGTGATTTCCTGGATTTTTTTCCTCATTTGTCTCTCATAGTTGAAGTGTACCTATGATGAAAATTACAGACCTCTCTCATCTTTCTAAGCAGGAGAACTTGCAGTATCAGTGGCTGACTAAATACTTTTTTTTACCAAAAAGTTCTATTTTGGTTTCATCTGACACCTGAATATAGCAATATTATTAAATGTGATATTAAAGGTACCCGGGCACCCGGTTCTTGGAAGTTTGGTTTCGATACCCAACCCTATGGGCTACTCACAGTGGAAAGTGAAATGTTTTTGGTATCCTGTAGAAAACTGTGGTAAACGTTTAGGACATTTGGACCAGACAGAACTCTCTGAACTGTTCCTGATCTCAGAACATGGTGTGCCGTGCTGAGCCACGGCATCATATCCACATAAGGGTTTGGGAAAGACAGAAAGCGGGTGAAAATAAATACGAGAACAGCTGTGTGACTGTAGGCCCTTTAGTCACCTCGTTACCAGCGGCTTTTGTTCTCGCAACATGCAAAACCAGTCAGGAGCGCAGAATGCTCAACATTTTAATATATTCAAAAAGGCACACAAATGAGTCCAGCGAGTGGGCTGCCCATTTCCTCACACACAAACTAAGGGTGCACAGACTGAATAAGCATATGTTATTTCTGGACGACGCTCAGACATCACGTTTGGACGGGTTTATTGGTGGGATTGATGGCAGCTCTGAGATCACTTTGATTCCAGCTTCAAAAGTTTTACCCCGTTTAAGTCAACACCACTAAAGGCTCGTTGACCGGGCCACACATGGAGCATTCTGTTATGTATTTGTACCGCATTTGTGATAAGTCCTATATACAGATTGCATTTCCAATGAATGTGTCATTTTAAATTTATTTAACATGTGCAAATTTGCACAAACTCTGAGAACCTCAGAGCAGACAAAGCTACACGCACCCCCGTGATGTCTGACACCTAACACCCCTAAAGGGGACCTTGGCCTTCTATCACCACTATGACCTCATTTACATTTACATTTACAGCATTTAGCAGACGTCCTTATCCAGAGCGACTTACAATTGATACAGTCTTACAATCCAAGCAATTGTGGGTTAAGGGCCTTGCTCAAGGACCCAACAGTGGCAGCTTGGCAGAGGTGGGATTTGAACCCTGGACCTTTTGGTCCATAGTCCAGTACCTTAACCGCTAGGCTACCACAGTCCCTTGACCATATGACATTTGACCATATGACACCTCATTTCAGTTGACCCAGATTATCCCCAAGTTTTCAAAAAGTACTACAGATTCATTTAAATCGGCGGAAATCTGGCACCTTTGCACTCCTGACACTGGCACAGACACTATTATAAGGGACACCCCTTGCGATCGTGGTTAATGAGCTGCAACCCAACTGAAGTGCACTTACAAACGATATGCAGGCGGCGAGGAGCAGAATCCTGACGAGCAGATCCTCAAACTGCTCCACCACCAATTCCCAAAGAGACTTCCCTGAAACAAAGAGACAGAAATGCCATGTTGTCAGATTACTGCCAATTTCCGAGCCAATTCGTGCTCAGAAATGTATTGCTAAGATCAAGTGGGAGCGCCCCTGCTGAACTCGCTGCACTGGGACTGAACTGGCAGCGGCAATACATGGTAGAGCTTAATTCAATACCTAAACTAATTAAAGCTGATGGGATATTCAGAGGGCGGGTGGATCTCTGGGATGCATTAGTGATACTGGTCTGGACACTCAGGGCAGAATATAAAACAGTCATGCAAAAAGTGACAGGTAGTGAGCTTTGTTAGTATTTCAATGTTTTAGCACAGCCCTAATATATACCGGATATATTAAACTCCTCAGTCTACGATAAATTTAACTTACGATGGATTTATCGGAAGGTATGCAAATCTTAAATTGGGGACTACTTAATCATTCAGTGATTAATCGGCTCCACGGGTGGTCAGAATAGGGGAAGCGCCAAAGGGGCTCTGCCACTACCACTTGTTTCCTTTACCTATAATTTATTTAGGTTATTATTTAGTTCCCATTATGATACACAATAAAAAATAGCTTGCTTTCTTGTATTCAGGGGCGTGGCTTTGGTTTCTCTACCATGAGTTTGGTGAAGCGGAGCTTCAAAGATCCACACAGTTGGCTGTTGAATCAACAGACGGATCTGATAGAGTGGAATTACAATGAACTACAAACAACTCTGCTGTTCTTCTCGGCGTGTAAATAAATATTCATTTGTGTTCCTGGTTTGACCTCTTGTTCAGGATCATCTCTGGTCTTCATGGGATCACCTGGTTCAAGGACAGTAAATGTTGCTGTTTATTTTTGGTTGTCTGGCAGTGGAAGGTATGGTGGTTCACCTCTTGGAGCACAGCCCAATGCTTTTCAATTCCAGGTCCTAATAATGAATGATCTGCATCATGTGGCCGGTTCGCAGCCTCTACTCTGGATAGAGCTTACCCAGCGTGCCCTAAATCAAAGTTCGGTGGTGTCAGTTTGTACATTGGCTGTGCTAAAGGGATCCCGCAGAATCACATGAGTGAACTGATGTGGTGCACATATTCTTAAGCAGTAGGAGTTTTTTATTGCAAACCATGTACAGTGCGTCTCACAATGAGAGAGCAGTAACAATGCGATGGAAAAATCAATCTTTACCTTCCTCAGCTGGGAGCTCTGTCCGTCCAACCACACCGAGTGATCCGTGCAGGAATGAAAAAGGAAGAGAAAAAAAGAGAGGTTAGCAAATACTTTCTTCAAACAACACATTTTGTCAGCTCTGTGCCCAATGGCTTTGCTTTCAGATTAACAGTTAATTACACAAAGACAGAGTACAGGTATGATCAATGTCCGCTCACTTTAGCAGCCTAGGTCTTTTAAATGATGATGAATTACAATAGGAAGTAGAGCGGTACCTCGGTTCTCGACCACCTCAGAACTCATCTAATTCAGTCCTTGGGTAACTGTAGGTTAATGTCAGTGTTATATGATCTGCTGTGATGGAGTATGGACTATATTCAACTCAATTCGTAATACATGTACCTTATGATAGATTGGTTGAACGTATCTCCATCATAATTCAGGGAGCTCCTGTACAACACAGCTCCATTAATGCATATAACGCCTTATACAGGGGGATTATCTGGGGGTCTGGAACCGATTCATTGAATTTACATTAGTCCTATGGGAAACATTTGCTCAGTACACATCGTTTTCGGTTCTCGACAAACCTTCTGGTCCAAGTTGTCCAACTTTCCATGTTTTGCTGACCTTAGTGGAGGTGGTGTAACAGGATGGGGAATATTTTCTTGGCAACCTATTATGAGTATTGATGCACACCTTAATGATTACAATATACCCAGCTTCTAAAGCTGCATCCAGCATGATAATGCACCATGTCACAAAGCAAAAGCCATCACAAACAAAGAACATGACAGCGAGTTCAGTGTTCCTTAGTGGGCTGTTCAGTCACTGGATTTGAACCCAACAGAGCGGCCTGGGAATGTGGTGGAAAAGGAGATTCGCACCTGAAAAATCTCTAGGAATTGCCTGATGCAATGACGTCAACACAGAACAGAATCTCAAAAGAATGTTTCCAATAATATGAGGAATTGAAGGCATTTCTGAAAGGAAAGGTACTACTATAGTATAGTAGTACCTTTATATATACTATATAGTAGTAGTAGTAGTACCTTTATACACACACACACACACACACACACACACACACACACTATATCCCTAATAAAGTTACTGCATGTAAAATTAATCATTTCTACATGAGCACTAACTCAAGCACCGATTCAAATCGGTGAAATTCTGCGCCCCAATTTAGCGGATATAACACGATGCGCTCTGTTCGCAGTGTGAATGCTAGCGCTGTGCGAAAAGCAGGAGGTTCAGCTCGACTGCGAGGCCTACACACACACTGCTGTTGAGTCATTTCTAGAAGCTTCTCACTGAAGAGTGTGGGAGCTGTAGAGCATGTGGAGAGTGGGAAGGGGCCACCAGGACTATGATGAAATCCTTTCTGAAGAACACACTCGCTCTCATTACCAAAACATTAGTCTCAGCGCTCAGGATCCGAGCGCCGCAGCGATGGGTAGCTGTGGAGAGCTCACGCTCATAACATGAATGAAGCGGAATATGATTCAGAACCTATACTCCAGTAAGAGAATCTCCTCACTGAATTCCCATAACGACAATCCGATACACCACATTACCAGATGGTTTGGTTTAAAATGAAATCTGAGATGTGTTTAAAAAGTGAGAAATGGTTTCCACTGGTGGTTTTAAACTACAGTAATGTGCAAAAGTCTTAGGCCACCAGCAGATTTGTTGTTTTAGCAATGGTACGATGACCATATATAACAAATTTCAAACTTGGATTCGTCATTCCATAAATCTCTTCTCTACTGATCTTCATTCCAGTCTTTGTGAGTTTTAACATATCTTAGCCTTTTCACTCTGTTACCTTCTTAAAAAGTGGTTTCTTGGCTGCTACCCTTCCAAAAAGACCATTCCTGATCAAGCTTCTTCAGATTGTACAGGGTCAACTTATCATCCTGATGAAGCTGCCAGATGCTGCTATTGCTCAGGTGTAAGGGGAAGAAACAGCCAATAGATGTTTTTCCTGATTTTAGTTCAGCTTTTTAACACTGCATACGAGGAGTGTTTGATATTGCCAAAAAAAATGTCTCTAACTACCCTGTTTCCCTTCTGTAAAGTTAGTTTTTTCGTTGCTACCCTACCAAAAACCACTCCTCATCAAACTTCTTCAAACTGTAGAAGAGACAACTTGGCATCCCTATCCCTAAGCTGCCAGATGCTGCTATTGCTCAAGTGTAAGGGGAGGTCACACTAAGTACTTGCCTATAAAAGCGTTTTAGGTTGTTGTTGTTTTTTTCCATCTTTTTAATACTGCATACAAATTTATGTACGTTCTGGTTGTAATTATAAATCATATATAGTAATTATACCATTGCTAAATGAATGCTATATCTAATTTAATGGTGACCTAAGACTTTGCACAGTACTGTACATTTTAAATAAATGCAGTTGAATCTCCAAGAAGCAAACCTGGTATTTTTATTACTCTTATTAACTTCTCTTTATGCCACCCTGGCCAGACTTTTCTTTAAAAAAATAACAAATAAAAAATGGCCCAAGTGTCTGGTACTCCTTTCATTTTCCAGGCTCTAGATCACCAGTTTGATGTAATTGCTGTCATTGTTGTTCTTCTAGGGTACTGATGTTATAAGTGGTTTAATGTAAAAAGTTAAAATTCTCAAACAAGTCTTCAACGCTGCGGATCCACAAGCAGAGGCAGGAGTTAAAGAACAGCAGCCTTATTCATGTGTGTGTAACTAACATACCGGCCATGTGGTCTTGCTCATTAGTTCACGTTTGGACTCGAGACAAACTCGGTTGACGTGTTTAGAGCATGTGTGTATATGAACAAGCTGTAAATGGTATTCGTAAGCGTTTGTGCCTGTCCTATTGTAAGTAGTACTCCTTTGTTTGTCCACTCACTACCTGTATATTCTCTCCAGCCTATAACTATATAAACTGGTTCACATTGGTTTCATCCGGCTGATCTTCCTTGTCGTTCGCAATAAACAAAACAAAAGTCGGCTGGTGGCTCCCTGTTAGTTTGCAAGCAGGAGGGGGCATGTCCTCGGAATGGAGAGATCTCAGTCAAGGTAGCGTTAAAGCTCCAGATCTGACAGTAACGTCCCTAAAGTTTCAGGGATAGGAATCGTTTCGTGAATCTCTCGCGACATTATTCATTATTCAGTCTGTAGCTGTGTGTGTATGTTTTATATGTGAACTTCTATTGTTGACTGGGCGCATTATGGCTGGTCTAACAGCAATTACAGCTGGCACTGTGGGCACCGAACAGGATCTGACAAATGCTGGCATTGAGGAAGAAACAGAGACTCATGAATCCAGCTGGAAGAAATAAATCCAGTCGAGCTGAAGGGCTCCGGCGCACTGCGGAACTCGTCCGGGGGTTTGAAGGGAGGTTCCGCATGAATGGGCCGTGAAAAACTTCAGTGGGAAAAACCTTGGAGGCGAGCCTAAAGATAGCGAGGGGAAACACAGGAGGTCCCCGCAGCCAGAGAGCCTGCCTGTGTGTGTGTGTGTGTGTGCGCAGATTAGCCTTGCATTAAACAAAAACACAGGGCTCTTATCCGCCTGGAAAATCGTGTCCAGCATACTAATTTTCAATTTTTTTTCAAGAATGGGCACGTGGCAGTGGAAACAAAAACAGAAATGCTTCCAAGACAAGAAAACCTGCAGCACGCCGTGGCTAAACGTTTAAGCCTCGTCTAAGAACATGGCAGGACCACGATGGGTGAGCGGTGCACTGGCAATAATGAGGCGTTAAATACATTTCCCCCACTTTGATTTGGTTCAGTCCATGAAATTATCTGGCAGTGAAGAGGAGTGAATGGAGGGTGAGGGAGTCTCATAGCTTGAAAGAGCAAGAGCTGTGCTTTGAACAACAGAAGAGAGTCTCTGCCTTTTCATCTCAGAAGAGCACGGATGTCTGAATGAATGCGTGTGAACCCATGTAAGAAATGACTACTTGCACTTGGACTTGCATCAGTGAGGCAGTCCTTATGTTGGGATGTCATCATATGGCAAGGGTTGGCTATCAGAACCATGTTCCAAACTTTCAAGATCCAGTTAAACTCATTCCGATCCCACATACTGGTTACTACGAACGATTTTCATTTGCATTTGTGAACACGAGTAAGTATTGGTAATGACGAATAACTACTAATAATATTAGTAATAATAAAGAGTAATGACCTTCAACAACCAAGGTCTTAACAATTATAGCAGGAAATAAAAAGTATTTTAATTCCGAACGTAAACAGCCGGTTAGGGCAAGAAGAGATATGAAATGGAAACCTTCGTACTCTGCTTAACACTACGAGCACCGTTCCGGCTTCACCTACATATAACCAGAAGCGCTGAGTGCCAGTCATTTGCCTGCTGGCTGGGTAGCATCGCCGCCTCACAGCAAGAAGGTCCTGGGTTCAATCCCAGGGTGGATCGGCCTGGGTCCTTTCTGTGTGGAATCTGCATGTCCTCCCCATGTCCTCGTGGGTTTACTCCGGGTACTCCGGTTTCCTCCCACAGTCCAAAGACATGCATGTTAGGTTAATTGACTATGCTAAATTGGCACTGACTTGAGTGTATGAGTGACTTGTCTTGAGATAACCTTGTGTGTGTCGCAGAACATGGCCACTGAAGCTGATAGCGACGTTAAATAAATGAATAAACGTAAACATTTGCCCGCTGTGACTTCCCATCAGTAGAGCCAAGCTGGATTCATGTGCTTAAAAATTTAAAGTGTTTAAAAGTTGACACTGCATTGCCTGTTCTGGAAATTAGTGTTTCTTCAAGTGAACTCAATCCCAAACCAATGATCTACTGATTGAGCCACTCTGGTTCGTATCCCGCTGAACTGACAATGAGCCTGAAGGAACAGGGAGTCCCCTAGCGAGGCTAGCACAGACAGACAAACAGGAAGAACCAGGAATTTAGACCCATGACTGCACCCCGTGGAACAGGGCTGCCCTGCACTTAAGTGAGGGAACGTCTTGCATCTTGCAGAGACAACTCAAAACCCGAAAAGAATCCAAAGCTTTATTGTTAGGATCAGTCAAAGCACTCATAGAAGAATTTTTTTTTCCTAAATCGCTCTAGTTTTTGGGCCTTCTGATGTCTCTACACGCTCTGAATTATAGGTATTTTCATAACCTCAGGAAGTCTCATATTTCTGCACATAAAACCATAGTACTGCCTTAAAAACCTCAAAACAGCTTAAATAAATCAAGTCTGAATCTGTATTGAGACTGTGCTTTTTAACAAAAGCCTCCTCTTCTCTACATCAGAATGAACTCGGGTTGAGCAGAATTTGGCCCAAACTGAAACTCTGAGAGACTAAAAACTGAAAGACCCTATGTAGGACGTTTGATTTAGAAGCCATCATTTCACTTAGGAAAGTTTCGCAATCTGACAAATCCAGAATTAATTCTCCAACTCGAAGACGGCCTTCTTTCCATCACCACTCTTCCAAATGGGTCTCGCCAAATTTAGAAGAATCGACTGTGACTGCGACTCGACACAGATTTATGTAAGAGCTGAATTACACAAATTAGTGTGGAATCAGCTGTGGAAAAAGCTGGTAGCAGGGACGAGGGAAATCCCTCCAAACCGAGCCTCCAGCGGTACTGCTCTCCAGGTGCGCCTGTTCCTACACACACGCGAGGCCAACCTCTGTCCACGTCCTGTTACTGGCATCGCTGCACCTTTTCCAGCTTCCTCGTTCTGTCAATTGTTCAAGCAGCCTCTTAGTTCACGGACAGATTTACACAGCCTGGTTAAAGTAGCAGGCCTGCAGACAAAGAGCCTTGTTGAAAGAAAGGGCGAGAGAGGGAGGAAATGAGAGACGGAGTGAGAGGAGGCTTGAGTGGGGTTTCCCCGGCCCTGCTGTGCCAAGGATTCCCTCTGTGTCACCCGGGCCTCGATCTGCCCAGGCGCATTCCAACATATTGACTTCAGGCAGCCCTCACACTCAAGCACACACACGCTCGCCGGGCTCCTGCTCAGGAAAACAAGTGCCAGCCTGTTTACACACCACCAGGCAGAGGCGAGGGGGGAACACTTCCTGGAAACGGTTGCCAACAACACGGAGCTCCCGACGTGTGCCCAGGGAGGCAGGAGGACAGCTGCTGGGTTTCAGAGCTCAAACAGACGCACCATAAAATAATAATAACTCTTCATGTGAATGGATAAATAATAACGGTTACTTTGAATTTCCATGAAGCTGAAGGTAGAGAGCATTTGTTTGGCAATATTAACTAGTAAAACAAAAGGGGCACAAATCTGATATTTCCCACACATTTGGCTTTTCATGAGTGTCAACAGCAAATTTCAAATTGGTTCTTGGTCGACTTCCATGATTTGTTGCCTTTCAAACTAAGCCACGCACCGCAACCCCTGCAGACGATAACCCTCTTTATAACGTACCGTAGGGGCCAAAAGTCTAGAACCAACCACTAGTGAAAATGATCCTTGTTTGCATTTTTCTTGAATGTAATCCAGTGTTGTTCATTACAAACCATAGAAGGTATACACCATTTAATGAATGTGTTATGATGACCGAAATTAACCAGAAGTTACCATGGTCACACAGTCTTCTTAGGCTGCTGTAATGTAAATATAAAGGGTATTTTCACAAGAACACTGCATGCAAACGATACGTAAATGTGTCAGATACAGCTGAAATCACAAGTGATGGACCAGTCCGTGAAACTAGTAGTTGACCATTTAATGGCCGATGCCGATATTAAGAGAGCAGTATGACTGATGGCCGATATCACAATCACATTTACTACCAGATGACAATAATACTTTAATAATAATAATAATAATAATAATAATAATAATAATAATAATAATAATATTGTTTGGGGGGGGGGAGTAAATACTTGCAAAAACAAACAAACAAAAAAAACACATTAATTAATAATTAATGAATAAACAATGAGAAGTTTCATCTTCTCATAAATAGCCCCACCCTCACTGACTATTCTCTCTGCATCTCTGTTTTTGGTCACTCCGTACTCCCAGTTTATAAGCTGCAAGTTTATTTGCAATTGTTCCACTATTTTTGAATATTGGCCTCGTGAGCAATGCCTATGATCTCAAAATAGCATCAATTGGCCCAATTAACCAGCCGGCCAATTAATCAGTCTATCAATACTTGAAATGACTCAAACTTCAAACTTCAATAATTAAATACTGAAATTCTTTATGTCCATGAGTATATACTGCTGAAGTGCAATTCAGAGTTTCCCCAAAAGCGTTTTGAAGCCACGTCACAGATGATGAACTTAATTCCTGGGTTGCCAGATCCCACTATACACATAAGTATCAGGTCTATGAAAAATCCCAAAAGAAGAGAGAATAAGAGGACCTGGCAACCGTGTTAAATTCCGCTAGCCGCTTCCACGACAGCCCTGCCTGCACACGCAGACCGAGAAAACCGACTGAAATGGAGGAATGTGAACACAAGCAGAGTGTTGTTGATTAGCTCATGGCCACAACATCCGGAGTTAAAAGCCAGACCTTTATTTTCTATTATAATTTATTACAATTGTTAAGACTTCGGTCGATAAAGTGAACGGACGTTGATCAGAGGGTTGTTAAACAGTCAGTACCTGTAGAGCAATATCATAGTCATGCTGCCAGGCTTATTATATTAGTAATTAACATTTTGCATTATTTATTATATACAAATGTATATTATGATATATTAACATTATTAAATGAATATTATTAATATTTTCAAATGCTTCCTAATAATATTATTATGAAGCATTTAAAAACGCTTAAAATAAAAAATCCCACATGCGCTAATACTACGGGATGTACCAGATCTCACCACATCCATCAGCCAAGCACAGTCTGCCATCCACCAGAGGCTGAGTCACTTCACACAGTAACAAAGCCACAATAAGAAACAAAACTCCAAAGCACAAGGCATTGTTTGTGCAGGCGCTTGAAGATTAATACACAAAGTTTTAAAAGCAGTCACCATGCCAACCTGACTCATGGCCATGTTTCCCTGGCCAGTGCCCATGAGGGAAGAGTCACCCGAATTAAACCTTATGCAATTCGGCTACGCTGCATTCAGACTGCTGGTAGAACCCGAGCAAGTCCTCGGATCCCAGTGAATAGACCCATTTGCATTGCGTCACTCCAGCCTCTGATAATTACAGCGGACGGGAGCTTGTTCGAGCTAAAGAACCACACTGGCCAGATGTTAAAATATAAAATGCCTCCCTCGGCTCCTCGGTGGCTCCTCAAAATAGCACGGACCACACTGGAAATGGTGGCAAGAGTCATGTTTTGGCCATTAGCGTGGAAACAAGGAACAGAAAACAAGTGTGGAAAGCCAAGCTGCATGAAAACCAGGGGACGTTTTAGCACTAATTAGGACTGAACAATAGTGAAAAAACTGAAATTAGATATTGCAAGTTTCTGGAAAAGTCCCTGCTTTAGACTAATGTCACTGGCATGAGCAACATTTACTTAGAAATGCAAACATTATGTCAAACAAACATCAGTAAAACCACGTCAAACTAAATAAATGTCAACGGATTCCATTTGCTCCCCAGTATAAGTACTGTGACCTAGCCAATAAACCGCAGTCTTAATGCAGAACACATAAAAAAAACAATAAGCGATGGAGGAGGAGGAACATGTTATGAAATATGAATGTCATCCCAAGTGAATTGAATTAATACACACTTTTCATCAAGTAGTCATGATTATTTGGGCTAATCACTAACATTCATCATGAAACAGGACTTTTCCAGTCACCTACTCTGAAATGATCCTGTCTCAAGTTATACCAAATGTTTTTGCCATGTTTACCTTCTTGAGTATTGGTTTGGCTACTTGTCCTCGGGGCCACTACAAAGAGTTGTTTTAACCGTAGTTTCTCTCATTCTCTTTACTCAGTCCGTTCTGCATTTGTGCACAAGTTGCTGTTCTATCTATATGTATGAGCTTTCTGATGGCGAGGTCACTTATGGGCTGCCTGATCGCGGTTTGGACACAAATGATTATTGACCAGGCATGAACCGGGGATGGACCGAATATTTGGCAACCGAAATTAATAAGTGAAAAGACGTTATGTTCGCATTTGGGCCTTCTTCTTACAGAAATGCTTATGGAATGCTTATTTACAAGCATAATCGACCTCAACGCATTAGCGCTTAACCGAGTGTTCATCGGGTCTGTCTCATTACCTAGTGAGTGCCCTTGCTGCCTACTTCCTATGTAGGGACAGTATACGGAGTTAGTGATGGCATCTCCGACTGTTTACACCGTCTGCACGAACACTAGCAAAGGCTTACAGCTCTGTCTTTGCCGTTTAACGAAATTTTCCCCAAGGCTCCTTTTTGGAGTTCAACTAATACTAGAACTAACATGAGGGAAATTTAAGCCCTTCTGTATGAGATCTGTGGTTTAGCACATTTAGCATTGAACTGGTCATAAATTCAGTCAAGAGTATTACCGTGTGATATTTATTAAAAAGAACATTTACATAATTACACACACATTGTATTTGATATATATAGTATTCGACCTTCGGCCAAATGTTTCACTCTGTTCGATTCTGGCCACAAATTTTCAATTTGGTGCATCCCTACTTTAGCCACGATATGACACTGAGAAAGCCCATCTTTGCTTGGAAGAACTTTATGACGTCTGACACATTCGCTTCATTCTGATGTCATCCTTCCACTGTCACAGTGATACCTAAATACCCTTATTAACTTAAGCTTATGATGAGTGTCGAGTTAGCACATGCTTCAATGGAACAACACTCAAGGAAATTAAAGGAAATACATGGCCCATTTCACAAAAAAAAGCTTACCAGTCAGATAGATTGATACTTGTCCAGCGACCTGTTAGCCTATTGCATGTCTTTGGAATGTGGACAGAAACCTGAGTGCACAGAGTAAAGCCATGCAGACACCGAGAGGACAAACAAACCTCACACAGGCGGAGTGCGGGGTTTGGATCGAACCGGGGATCTCTGAAGCTGGGAGGTTCTAAAACTTGTACATTTTTCAGAAGTACTGTCACTAGTGGTGTCAGACTTTTGGCCTCCACTACTGCTGATACTCTGAAATCTGATCTCACCCTCACACCATCATTCATTCATTCATTAGGACTATGGCATTTCTATAGCATCTAAATAACATCACCCAAGCATCTCATAGCACTAGACACTCATCGTCCACTTTGTTAGGTACACCTGTTCAACTGCTCCTTAATGCAAATCAATGCTAATCAGCCAAATCACACGGCAGCAACTCGATGCATTTCAGCATGTAGACATGGTCTAGATGACCTGCTGCAGCATCAGAATGGGGAAGAAAGGTTATTTAAGTGACTCTGGACGTGGCGTGGTTGTTGGTGCTAGACGGGCTGGTCTGAGTATTTTCAGAAACTGCTGATCTACTGGGAGTGTAAACGCAACTGAGCATCATTTAAATGCCACAGCCTACCTCAGCATTGCTGCTGACCATGTTCATCCCTTTTTGACCACCATCTTCTATGGCCAGTGAGTGTAGGTTATCCAATATATTAAACCATTCAAGAATACAGCATAAACCTGAAGAACTCTGATTTTCAACAGTTATGACCTATTCTAAAATGCTTGATGAATAGCAGTTCAGATTATTGCAGCATTTGTAGAAAAAGCTAGAACACTGTCCTCTGAAATTGGGCAGGTATGCATATGAATCAGAAATGACTGCTCTACAATGTAAGGCTTCTGACGTCAATCCCAGGTATTGCACAATCATGGTGTTTTCCATGGAAGCAGATGGTGAGTTCCAGGATTCACCTGTTCTGTTCTTAGACATGTCTGTACCTGGCTCACTCACACTGAAGGAAAGGACAGGAATGCACAAGCACATGCATGCGACATCAAAAGAACAGCATGTTACTGCTGGCAGCCCCTGAAGTCGTGCACCGAGGCTGTCAGGATCAAACGCTTCAACAACAGAAACGTGTAATTAAGAAGGGTAACGTCAAAGTAAGCGAGCATAAAGGTTTGCTGTCAGTCGTGTCATCCTAAAGATTACTGACGACAGGAAAGCGAAAGGGGCGGGGCTACACGGAAAAGCTCAATCGCGATACAGGTACGCGCCTGTGAAACACTACGTTAACCAAAATGGATGTTGAACAGACATCATCACAGTCTTTTTAGGCTATTATAGTGTACATATAAATGGAACTTGCACAAGAAAACTGTTCCCAAACAATACGCCAATGCGCCAAAGATGCAGCTGAAAACCTGAGTGACGGATAAGTGGTTGACATGGCAGAAAAAATGCGCTGACAGACAGAATTACGAACAACCTGAAGGATCAGCCAGATGAAACAGAGGCTCAACGAGTGAATGTGAACCAGGCTATATAGTTATAGGTTAGAGAGAGTGGGGCAAAAAAAGTATTTAGTCAGTCATTAGATTGTGGAAGTTCTCCTACTTAGAAAGATGAGAGAGGTTTGTAATTTTCATCATAGCTACACTTCAACTATGAGAGACAAAATGAGAAAAAATATCCAGAAAATCACATCGTAGGGATTTTTAAAGAATTTAAATTGTAAATCATGGTGGAAAATAGTATTTGGTCACCCCACAGGACAAGCAAGATTTCTGGCTCTCACAGACCTATAACAACTTCTTTAAGGAAGCTCTTCTGTCTTCCACTCGTTACCTGTATTAATGGCCACCTGTTTGACTTCCTTATCTGTATATTAAAAGACCACTGTCCACAGCCTCAAACAGTCAGACTCCAAGCTCAACCATGGCCAAGACCAAAGAGCTGTCGAAGGACACCAGAGAGGAAGAAAAATGTTGTAGACCTGCACCAGGCTGGGAAGAGAGAATCTACAATAGGCAAAGCAGGTTGGTGTGAATAAAATCAAACTGTGGGAGAACTGTAAGAAATACAAGACCATTGACAATCTCCCTCGATCTGGGGGCTCCACGCAAGATATCATCCCGTGGGGTTTCAAAATGATCATGAGAACGGTGAGCAAAAATCCCAGAAACTACACAGAGGGACCTGATGAATGACCTGCAGAGAGCTTGGGGGACCAAAGTAACAAGGGCTACCATCAGTAACACACTACGCCGAGAGGGACTCCTGCAGTGCCAGGCGTGCCCCCCTTCTTAAGCCAGTACATGTCCTGGTATGAAGTTTGCCAGAGCATATGGATGATCCAGAAGAGGATTTGGGAGAATATCATGTGGTCAGAGATGAAACCAAAAATTAGAACTTTTTGGTAAAAATTCAACTCGTCGTGTTTGGAGGAAGAAGAATGCGGAGTTGCATCCAAGAACACCATACTACTGTGAAGCATGGGGGGTGGAAACATCATGCTTTGGGCTTGTTTCTGCAGATGGACAGGACGTCCTTGATGCATGACTAAGGATCTAGGTAAGAAAATCCAAGAGTGGAAATTGTTCATTCTGGCATAATTTGTTGGACAAACGTTTCGTCACTCATCTACGTGACTTCTTCAGTCTCAGGCAGTTGGAAAAACTTCCCCAATCTATTATTACAGTGACCTTTGCATAACGAATGGTACCAGAACCATTGCATAAAAACAATGGGACCGGTGATCAGTTTAATATGCAGGATTGACAGGCCATTAACGGACAATGGCCCATGTGGCCATTAACCACATGATGTGGGGAAGGGCTGCGATGGCTCCATTGTAAGATGGTGAGAGGTGTAACTCTGAGGCCCCCTCCTCGGTTCATGCAACTGCTGTATATAATATTGGGCAAGTTTTCCAACTGCTGAGACTGAAGGAAGTCACTTAGATGGAGGTGACGAAAACGTTTCTCCCAACAAAATGTCCAGATGAAACAGATTCAACTTCTTGGATTGGACAGGGACAGGACGACTGATCCGTGTTAAGGGAAGAATGAACGGGGCATGTATCATGAGATTTTAAGCTAAAACCTCCTTCCATCAGTAAGAGCATTGAAGATGGAACGTGGCTGGGTCTTCCAGCATGACAATGATCCCAAACACACCGCTCGGGCAACGAAGGAGTGACTCCGTAAAAAACATTTCAAGGTCCTGGAGTGGCCTAGCCAGTCTCCAGACCTCAGCCCCATAGAAAATGTGTGGAGGGAGTTGAAATTCCGTGTTGCCACAAAACATCACTGCTCTAGAGGAGATCTGCATGGAGGAAGGGGCCAAAATACCAGCTACAGTGTGCGCCAACCTGGTGAAGACTTACAGGAAACGTTTGACCTCTGTCATTGCCAATAAAAGTTATGTTACAAAGTATTGAGATGAACCAAATTTATTGACCAACTTATTTTCCACCATAATTTACAATTAAATTCTTTAAAAATCCTACAATGCGAATTAAAGGATGTTTTTTTCTCATTTTGTCTTTCATAGTTGAAGTGTACCTATGATGAAAATTACAGACCTCTCCCATCTTTCAAAGTAGGAGAACTTAAACTCTGCTCGTGGATCTGCAGTGCTGATCGGCTGTTGAGGTGAGCATCTGTTTATAGTCCAGACATCCAGAGTCAAAAGACAAACTTTTATTTCCTTATATTATTTATTGTAACTCAGACATTGATCAGATGGTCATTACATATCTGTATCTTGAATCAAAGTTCTGATATCAGTATTGCATCAAACAACAACCTTCTTTTTACCGTCTGTTTCCAACCTCAAAGCTTTGCTGGATCATGAGGAAACGTCTTATTTCATGCTTTGGCAATGTGCAACTCATAACATTGTTCAAACGGAAACACCACTGATAACACGTACTGGCTGTACTCACAATTCGTATTTCTCACCTTCAGATCACATGGCTCTGAAGGGGGCAACATGCAGGCAAATTCAGCCCTGCAACTTGCGTCGTGCTAGTAAAGCCAGAGGCACGCATGCAAACCATGCAGCAGCATCACTCGAGCTCTGATGCACAACCGCACAGACAATCAACCATGTGCCAGGAGGGGGGAAGTGAGAGGCAGATCGACACTTAGCAGGCATGCCCAAATAATGAGGCAAAATTAAACCGAAGCCAAAACTGAAAGATCCAAAAGAGGGGCAAAAATATTCAGACAAATAGTGGCTCCAACTGAAGTTCTTCATAAGAGGTGCGTGGCAAGGCTGGGCTTTTTATGGTACAACGCTAACCACAAGTGTCTGCAAAACTTCCGTCTTCCCTCTGCTAACACACCCTTATCTTCAAGCAGCAGCTACGCACATGTGCCTGTGAGCTTCGCAACATAGAGGGGCAGTGGAACTGAAGAGCTGAAGTTTTTGATTCTGGGGCTAATGGTTAGTATCCGACACGTGACGGCCGGATAGTACGTCAGGACCACCCTTTAATTCGCTGAGCTCAGGTATCTACCCAAACAGCTCACCCTCCCACTGCTGCACCATATCATAAATACTTGAATTCGTTAATCTTCGGACGCGGGAACCTGATGGAAGATGGGTGTCCATGCGTGGGTTGCCAACACCAGTATACAATTGCTGTGGTAGATCAAAGGAAGACTAAATATCACAGAGGAGAAGGAGTCACAGAATTGTGGCAGGGGGTGGAAGACAGAGGCAGGATTTTAGTACGTAGACACCCCTTTAATTAGTGAGCTCAGGTATTATAGCCTCACTCACTTGCGACATAATAATAATAATAATAATTCGTGAATATGAAGGGAACCTTTGTTATAGGGGTGGGGGATATGGTAAAAATATCAGATCACAATATTTAAAGACATTTTCACGATTACACGTGATCGCAGACAAAAAATGCATCAGCAGGACCAGAGTCAGTCAAAAAAAACTACTATTCAAGTATTATCATACTATAAAATTCAAAATAATTCCACAATATCTATTCTACAGCAAAGTTGCTTTTTAATTCAACGTGCTGCCCTTTATCCAGTTAAACAGGATTCATTCCACAGTTTTATAATGAAAAATGAGGTGAGGTGGTCAGTGTGTAAGCACTGACGATTATCCTCGATCTGCTCGGGAAAAAGCATAGTCTATCACGGAAAATCTATCACAATACGATTTTAAAATATCGAACATTTGCCCACCCCTACCTCTGTGACTAATACGCATCGTCGGACACGGTCCGCTGCACTCGAGCGGGAGCGGGGCGGCCACCACACCAACGGCGGGGCCGGTGAGATGGGCCGCCACGGTCGCCCCAGAGCCACGACCGCCCGCCAGCCCGCAGGCGCTGTACCCGACACCTCAGTGATTCTCAGTATGATATTTTATTTTGGTTTGGTTTCCACCTCAAAACGAGTCAGTTCATCAACTTTCTGCCCTACCTTCCTAAAACAAAGTCAATCGAAAGATGGTTTGCCAACTTTGATGGAGAAATTTGACCGGAGTCCTGACGTTAACACATTTGACTCCAATGACTTTAGTTCGCTCTTAGATTTATCATCTACGCCGCCCAAGGAGGTTGGGTCCCTTTTGAGTCTTGGTCCTCCCAAGGTTTCTTCCTAGAAACTAGGGAGTGTTTCCTTGCCACTGTCGCCCTAGGCTTGCTCAATTTGGGATTGGACGTAGTTATTAGGAGATAATCTAACTTGTAAAGTTGCTTTGAGACAATGCTCCATTGTAAAAAGCGCTATATAAATAATCTGACTTGACTTGACTTGACCATTAGACACTTGAGTGTCAACGCTTTGGATGCCAACCATTGGGTGTAAAACTCGAGAGGGCCTACACAAACCATTTTCAACATAATGTCTGTATTATAAGGGTATCTGAGTCGTGTTCGAGATTCAGTTGCTTCACGTAAAGAGTGTTATAAAAAAAAAAAAACAAAAAACAAAAACCAAAAAAAAAAAAAAAACAACCCCAAAAAAAAAAAAAATTATAAAAAACACCCTTCCCCCCCCAAAAAAAAAAAAACAAAAAAAAAAATATTAAAAAAAAAAAAAAAAAAAAAAAAACCAAAAAAAAAAAAAAAAAAAAAACCCCCCCCCCCCCCCCCCCCCCCCCCCCCCCACCTTTCAAAAAACAAAAAGAGTAAAGGGGATTCAAGTATTTATAAAACAGATGGATTATTACAGTCTGTAATTGTAGAACTAAAGTGCATCTATATGGGAAGTGGGAAAAGGTACCTAATAAAGTGATAAGTGCGTATATTTTTTATGGTTGAAATATGCTGTTGTGACACATTCTTCCGGTAACCAGGCATTAAACATTTCTCCAACATCCAAACACTGTCAACTACAAGGAACCTACTGTTCACTTAGTCTCATATATCCCAGAAGCCTCACATGTGCTGCTGTAACCAGATAATCAACATCATTCTGATTCATTTCCCTACATGGGGTTCTGTTTGACCGATGGGTGAAAATAGTGTCAAAAACAAAACTGTAACACACAGAGACCTTTTGCCATACAACACTTCCACCACCAAAAAACGAGACCTTTTGCATACAACACTTCCACACCATGAGCGAAGAAAAGAATACAAAAAAACTGAAAGAAAAAAAATACATGCTGTGTTCAAAAACACACAACCGTCAGTTGATAAAAACTTCTGCTTTTACCGACACACACTCACTGCACACAGTGTTCGCAGACACCCAGAATAGAGGTGTAAAAATCCTAATCAGCCTCGTAGCAGAATTCGTCGGAGAAAGAGAGGGCGAGACATCACAGGGGAGCGTGCAGGAGAAAAAAATTAAGCACTTCAGCATTTAGCCGAACACCCTCATCCGGAGCAACTTAGGATGAAGTTTAAACTCCTCGCTCAAGGGACCAAACAGTGGTAGCTTGGCAAAAAATTACTAATCGAGAGGCATTAGGCCACATCCACTGCGTACTGCATTTATATACCAGGGAGTGGGATAGTGGGGAATCTCCCAGGAACACACAGGGCTTTAAACGTGAGCGTTCCCCTCACTCAGGGGACACAGCCGAGCCAGCCTGGAGGCAGTGGTGGCTACTGTTCTGCGTACCACGAGGTTTTAGATAACATGTAAACAGAATGCCTGTTTACACTGCTTTATATTATTTGTGGTCAGACTCTATACGCGCAAACACGAGTAACCTGCCCACAAAAAAACGTTCTCTAAACACAGCAACCGAGTTAGAACCGACTCTAGCTCAATGGGAGCGAGCGAGCACACGGACCGGTCAGGTCGTCCGCCACACACCACACACACACAACACACACGAATGATGGACTAATCATAGCCGCCCCATAGCCTCACACTTAAACATGCTTCGAAACCACCGACATGAAAACAGAGCTGGGCAAAATCATACCATAAAGCTAATTTTATTATAAAGTATGGAATAGCTCTGAAATTACGCATAATGTATTTCAAGTGAAAAAACAAAAACGATTATTGTTGGTCAGAATATTATACATGCAAAACACGAGTAACCTCCAGCCACGTGACTTCCAAAAAATCACACTAGGGCTGGGAGGTGTTTGGACCGTATTGATATAATACCAGTATGATGCTGCTCCATGGTATGGATTTTCCACACTATAGATACTGTGATGAACACTCAGGAACAGTGAAACAGAGAAACAGCCCAGTCATGTACACAAAACAAAGTACATAAAACCCACGGAAAAGCAAGATTTTGTACTGAAATTACTCACTCTTGTTTTGACCTAAAAGTTCAAAGTTTATTATGTCTACTTTGAATTGCATTTAGAAGTTATTTTAATAGAGATGCACCATCGATCGGCCGGTGACTGAATCACTGATGGAATTAACACGCCTTGCTATTGGAGTGATCTTTGTTGGTCTCGGGCCACCCTGGGGAGGGTAAAACAATGGGCATGAATTTCCTCCATTTGTGCACAATCTGTCTGAATGTGGATTGGTGGAGTCCAAACTCTTTAGAGATGGTTTGTAACCTTTTCCAGCCTGATGGCGCATCAACAACTCTTCTTCTGAGTGAACTCTTTTTTGGGTCCTCAGAAATCTCCCTTTGTTCGTACCATGATACACTTCCACCAAACGTGTTTGTGAAGAGCAGACTTGATAGATCCCTGTTCTTTAAATAAAACAAGGTGCCCCACTCACACCTGATTGGCATCCATTGGTTGACAAAACACCTGACTCTAATTTCACCTTCAAAAATTACCTGCTAATCCTAGAGGTTCACATACTTTGCCACTCACCAATATGTAATATTGGATCATTTTCCTCAATGAATAAATGACCAAGTATAATATTTTGTCTCATTTGTTTAAACGGGGTTTTCTCTTTATCTACTTTTAGGACTTGTGTGAACATCTTGATGATGCTTTAGGTCATATTTATGTGAATGTGGTGTATCAGTGTGTTTGCCCTACAATGGATTGGCACCCTGTTCTAGGGTTGGTCCTGCCTTGCGCCCTGGTGTAACCGGCTAGGGTACCGGCATTCTTGCGACCTGGACTCGGATAAGCGGGTCAGGTAATTTTGATTGGGTTTTGTGAATGACATGGTTTGTTTGTGTTTGAATGTGTGAATGAATAAAAACTGTCTCTGCATGCAGTCATTTGTAATTCTTGGAAAGAATCGAAAAAAAAAAAATTGGAAGGAATTGGCCCAGGAAAATTGCAAAATCGGTGCAAAAAAACTGAACAAAAGTCTGATCTATTTGATATATTTTGACCCCAGTATTAACATTAACATACTAAAGGTGGTGGAACACGGTGGTACAGAAGAGGACAAATTTTAAATGTGTCAGCCGACTCCTCCAAAAAGCATCGTCAGAAGCACCATGAGAACCAGGCTTCTCCATCCTTGATGCGCAACCAATATTTCTGCAGATCCTGCCTAAAGTCTTGACATACAGGGTCTATGGCCATCCTCTGCACAGCCTGTAAACAGAGACAGTGGTGGTGGGTGTTTCCAAAACTCCCATCTGAAGGTCCATGCTGGAACCGAGCCCGAATGATAAAGACATGTGGGAGCTACCGCGATAAATGATCAGCGCTAAACAATAACGATGTGCCAGTGTGTCGGAGAATGATCACTGAGGGGTTTGGAACAGAACTGCTTTCCACCAGCCCACACACCATCTCCCTCTCGCTGCCTGTCTCACCAGCAGCACTCAGGAATTCAAACCGCATGCATATAAACAAGTCCTGACAACAGCAAACAGAACTGGATTTTTAGAAAAACGTGAGGGACCGATGCAAATGGGCTCATTACCGAAACAAAACAGGCATCACAAAGCCAGAGCGAGAGAACAAGAGCGAACACCTTCTAGCCTTAATGCAGTGAAGTCACGTTTATTGACTTATCCTACTATGGTGCTGCTCGACGGCTTGATCATCCGCGCGAACGCTGGCAGCGGGTTCTTGAGCGAGCTCAAAATAGGGTAAGTAAGGGTAAGGGTATTCCCTGAGGCTTTTTAACAGAAGCAGGCAGGAAGTTGACAGCTCAGAGCGAAAGCGATGCTATCGGCAGCGACATGTTGCTTTTTCCATGAAGTCACTGGCGCTGATCTTCACATTCAGAGCTTGATTCAGACGTTCATACGGCCTGCACGGGAGTCTCTCTCACACTCACCAGCCACTTTATTAGGTACACCTGTTTGTCCATTTTAGAAGCAGATAGAAGCACTCTTTAGTTCTGCAATTACAGACTGTTTCTCTACATGTTCTATCCATCCCCTTTGCTCGCCCCATAAGAATGCCCACAGATCAGGTACTACTGGGTGGTGGATCGTTCTCAGCATTGGGTGGTACGACGGTATTCCAGGATACCGCGGTATTAAAAATAGTGCTGGTATTTAAAATGTGACACACCAGATTTCTGCTTCATGTCCATGATTCACCTACTTAAAGCACAGCTAGAGAGGTCATAAGACACGCATGACGCTGTTCTTAACACATAATGGTTGTTAGATTTCACCAAATGGCGTCCAATGTGTCATTCATTTCCATGTTTAGATTTTTTGTTGAGAGGCTGTTAAGATTTTTCTCTCATCCAACTTTCACCGTAATGTTCTGATTATTTATTTATTTATTGGTGGCAACCCAGTTTCAAAGGCATATGTTACAAACCCAATATAAACCAGACTCGAGTGCTTCGAGTGGTGCTGGAGAAGAAGCCCGTTTTAGTTCTGAATTTGTGAAATTAGTTTCTGTGACATTGGTTCATGAAACGACCTGCATTCGAAACGAGGGCGAAGGAGGGGATTAAGTCGAATGCATTTGAAATTGAAAATTAGACCATTTTTGAAACATTATGAATAGGCCATTCCATGACTTGTTACATCATTACATGGACTGTGGGACAGACAGTCCAGACATCAAATCCCACCTCTGCCAGGCTGCCACCGTTGGGTCCCAGAGCAAGGCCTTTAACCCACATTTGTTTGGATTGTGTCAGTTGTAAGTTCCCAAAAATGTCCAGCCACCAGCATCCTGTGAGCACTGATGAAGGATTAACGGATGCCTAACACAAACTGTGTTGAGCTGCTGTCTCTGATTTTACATCTACACTGTGAAGCAAAATGGTAGCTGTGTCAAGCAGAATGCAGTCAATGAACACTGTTTAAAAACTCCAGCAGCACTGCTGTGTCTGATCCAATCATACCAGCAAGACATACACTAACACCACCACCAAACAAAGTATGTAAAGAAACAGATGGACTACAGTCTGTAATTGTAGAACTACAGAGTGCTTCTCTATGGTAAGTGGAACCGATAAAACGGACAATGAGAGTAAAGAGAAGGAGGTGTACCTAATAAAATGACCGGTGAGTGTATAAATCTGAAGCATAAGCAGCAGTACTGACTGCAGCTCGACCAACTCTGCAGAGCATGCTTTTTAAACCAGCTAGAGTGGAAAGTCACGACAGGTGCGCCTACGTTCCTGCCGGTTAAACAGCTGAGACAGAGCCTGATTTACTACTAGAAGAAGCGTACACACACCCCTACTAAACGTCGACACTCCCTCACGCCTTCGCAGGCCGCGGGTGACGCTTTATTTTATTTTTAATCACACATTCGCCGGTTCTAACGCTCTCACGCATGTTCTCGATGATGACACCCTCAGCATAAACTCCATGCCACAGGCGATTCTGCAGAAGCACCACACTGACTAGACAATGAAACGTTACTGCTAACTCAGCGCTGTCACAAACTACACACGTGAAACTACAAGCATGCGTGCGGGTATCAGAACAGAGGCGAACTCTCACTGACGGACCGCATGCGTAACCTGAAACAATCCGTTTCTCTTTCGCCGCACTGAATGTCTCAGCAGAGGAAGTGGAAAACGGGTTGCTCAAGTTTGACGCCTGCGGCGCTGGTCGCAGGTGCATTATCCAGTTCTTCATCTCTTGTGAGAACACTCCCATTTTAAATGGACAGCTTCCTGCCAAAATAAGAAAACGTCGTGACTGTCATTAGGGTAGCCCTGTATGCGTCAGTGACGTCATGGTCCTGCAGCACTGGCCCAATCTGCACTGGTGAGAAAGGTCAAGTCAGATTTATTCATATGGGACTTTTTACAATGGAGCATTGTCTCAAAGCAGCTTTGCAATTTTAGATCTTCTAATATCTATGGCCAGTCCCAAACTGAGCAAGCCTAGGGCCACAATGGCAAGGAAAATCCCCATAAATGTTATAATGAAGAAAACCTATGGAGGACCAAGCCTCTAAATGGGACCCAACCTCCTTGGGTGGAGTAGATGATAAATGTAAGAATGAAACTAATTTATCTAGTCAAATATTTTAGATACACAGTCACGTTCCTTCGCAGGAAAGTCCTTGGCAGCACGTTGTCCTCAGCCAATCGGAGGAGGGAGAGAGTTACTGCCCTCTGGCATTCAGAGAACAGAAGACTGGAACATGGCCATACTGTTTCTCATAATAAATATTATCACAGACAAAACGCATCGGTGGCAACAGATTCTTAAAAACTGCCATATTATCCCATACTTTTATTCAAAGTCACTTCATCCAATTAAACAGGACGAATTGCACTCTTTGTAATGAAACCTGCATTTTGTCAGTGTTCAATACAACAGCACTGACGATATTTATTTACATTTACAGCATTTAGCAGACGCCCTTATCCAGAGCGACTTACAATTGGTACAGTCTTACAATCCAAGCAATTGTGGGTTAAAGGTTTTGCTCATGGACCCAACAGTGGCAGCTTGGCAGAGGTGGGATTTGAACCCTGGACCTTCTGGTCCATAGTCCAGTACCTTACCCACTAGGCTACCACTGTCCACGATATCCTTGACGTGCTCAGAAAATCATAGTGCCTGTCACGATAACAACATTTAGCATGATACGATAAAATACTGTCATATTGCCCACCCCTATTTCTGTACAAATATGACCTAAAGTATCTTCAGATGTTCATCATCAGATTTTCCACGTTTAGGGTAGGCTACCTTAGGCTATATGCAGTATATATTAAACACCTCGGTTTACAATAAATTTAACTCACGATGGATTTGTCAGAACATATCCCCATCGTGAATAGGGGACTAGCTGTGTAACAAATGAATAAAACTAACACACCACCTGTCTTTGGACGCTTACTGTGGAAAATATCAACGAAGTTCAGGAACCAGTAATTAAGCATGGAGTTTCGGTTCAGTTTTTGCGTGGTGATGCAAAAAGAAAAACAGAATACAACTGTCATCAGTCTAGATCTCTGGACTTCACTGACAGTGTGGTTTGCTGCGAGGTTCATGGCAAAGACTTATGATAGACTTGCGAATACAGAAATTACTATGCACTTTTGGGAACTGGCACTAAATGGTTTCTAAGCAGTGCTTGCTTACTAGAACACCACTGGGGTTTCAGAGCAGCAGTCATATTGATATTTTAATCCACAATTTCTGACAGTGCCAGAAATGAATCACCATTTCATCACATCTCAACTCACAACCTAAGAATTATTTTACAAAGGCCTGTAACATCTGTGACTGCAAAGTCATTCAGAATCGTACACCATTTTCATTTAAGGTTGGCTTTACTGTAAATAACACCTGGTTGGAGAAAGGAAAACGCTGCATTCCAGCATAAGAGCCTTAGTTATCTGTTAAACACGGTGCTGGTAGTATCATGGTTTGGGTCTGTCTTGCTGCATCTGGGCCAATTATATCAATTATACCAGCAATTTCAGAGGAAAAGAACACAGGTCATTCAGCAGGACAACAACCCTAAGCACACCAAATGTTGATCTATAATTAGACTGGAATGCAACAAATGTCTTGTCTGTGGCAAAATATGAACTATGCGCATTATTTGGCTGGTTGACCACATGACATCTCTGGTGGCTCAGTGGGCAGAGCTAGCTGCTGGGAACGGCAGTGTATGAGGTCTTGGGTTCAGTGCTGGACGGGGCTTGCAGTGTGAATCTTGTTGGCGCGTTTACAGAAACACCCCAGCCACTAGGGGTGCACAGGTGCTCCCAATCCCGAATAAATGGGGAGAGATGCATCAAGAAAGGCATCCAACGCAAAAAACAGCCAAATCTAATATGCGGAACAGAATGGTCCGCTGTGGCAACCCCTACAAGACTACAAGAACACCCTGTAGAGAAGTACAGTAGGAAAAGTTTTTTTGTGTAGAAATGCAAAGTATTTAAACACATTCACAAACATATCTATGAACAAGTATTGTGGAAAGTATGAATGATGCAGCCTCTTAATCCTCAACAATCTTACCATTAACCAGGAATCTGAGCCCATTGGAATCACAAGTGTTTAGATTTCTAACCAGTCCCCACACACTAGCGAGATTAAATTATAAAACCTTAACAATGTAACAAAATGAATTCTTCTCATTGGAAACGTATTGTCGAATATATGAATTCTATGCAAGGGACATTAAGTAGCAAGTAGCAGGTCGTTTCATGGCCAGTTTCCGTGCAGCAGCCTAATGCTTGATGCAAATGTACTTGGACTAGCCTCAACTGCCAGTGCGAGTTGTGGTAGATTTGTGTACCAAAGATACTGCAGGCTTACTATAAAACAGGAGCCTGAGCCAAATGGACATACAAAGGGTTCAATTCATTCCAGATTTACGTTATATTGAGATTGCACTATAACACAACAATGTAACAAACATTCCCTTGTATTTGGACTGCTGTTTTGGAAAATATGACCTATGAGCAGTTTGTGGAGTGATGCAAAAAGGTTACAGTTGTCCTCAGTCTGGATATCTGGACTTCACTGACAGTGTGGGTTGCTAAAAAGTCCACCAGCCCTAATTAACTATAGTCCCAAACAAGACTTCAATCCAGCAATTACGTTCGCGATAAAAACAAATGAATGTAAATGTGTAACCATCGCCTCTGAGATGATAATATATCACCATTATGTGACAAACAATCCCCTTGTGTGGTGTCTTTGCACACCTATTGCGGAAAATATGAACTGTGTGCTAGAAACACCGTCTCCTGTTACCTTCAAATTTGTTAAAATACTTTATCCGTGGCAATTTTATCCCCAGCAATTTAAACCAGAAAATGATTCTAACGGAAATGTCTTACTCAAGTTTGTGTCAGTTACTTTATGTTTTTGTTCATGGGCTACTGCAAGTTAGGTTCAGACCTCTAAAATAGAGGGCTGACTGGGGTTCTGGACGATAATAGCATGGCATCTCAATATCATCCCAACATCATCCCACAATGACCAAACCGAATGTGTGACGTTTGATATTTATGTTTTATACAACTGAAACAGAAATGTGTACAGGACACTGAAGACATCGTGCTGTATGGTTACCGAGCTGTCTGCATTCAATTAGGAAACTGCATTTAACATGAAGCAAAAATGATGTCACAGTTTACTACAAGTATCGCTTTGTTAGGGTTGTATGACTTTATGAAAGATTACAACAGCGCATGTTAGAGTGACCTCAATATCATCCAAACCAACACTGTGAAGTTCGAACTAAAGTCGTGTGTACAGGACACTGAAAACATAGCATGCTAATGAACGTCCTAATTTAACCCAGTTGTCCGCATTAGGAAAATGCATTCAATATGAAGCAAAAATGATGTCACGGGTTACTACAAGTATGTTAGGTCCCTACAGACATATCATGCGAACTGTATGGTTACCCAGTTGTGTGTATTAAAACAGGAAAATGCAGGAATTATGATACAAAGATGATGTCGATCTTTCATATAGAGACGTTATACATTGAAAGGGGTCAAACCATCCCCAAAAATAATACAGAGGTTAGGCAGAAAGCGACAGTTTTTGGAGTAAATATTTCAGTAGCCCTCGGTACGATTCCCCCGCGCTTCACTGACAGTGCGGTGTGTCCGTGGAAGTCCGTGTCGCCCCGATCAGGCTAGATTTCATTTACTGTAAAGCAGGAGCCTGAGCCACACTCACAAAGGGTTTGATTCATACAGTGCAAAGGGAGATCCCACTTCAGCCATTGTACTACAATTAGATAACGGCGTCAAAAATGTATAGTCGATATAACAACGTAACCCCAAGACCCTTATAGTGGAAACCATGAAGTGAGTGCAGACAGAACAGTAACATGAAGTGCTTTGTGTTGCAGTGCATGAAAAAGCCTTCTGAACTGATACTGTGGGATGCTGAAAAGTTTTGGCACCCTTACACAGCCATAACTTCGCGTGAAACGAGTCCCTTTGAACTGCACCTCACAGTTCCCTATTCAACCCCCTGCTTTAGTGTGGAACCAAACAGCAGCAGGTTACTCACCGTTCGGTCCATATTTCTCCAAACTGCTCTTGACCTGCTCCTGAGTCAGTCCGGTGTTTTCATTCACGTCGAAGTGTTTTAAAACTTCGGAGACGGATTTAGTGTGCGCGTTGTCCATGCTGCTCGGATGGAGATGTTTGGCTGGGCAGATCTGAAATGCATGTATTTTGGCTGGAAAGTGACAGCAATTAAAGGTCCTTCAGCGCGTCCGAGACCACCAAGCGGAGGTGGGTCTGCTCTGACTTCCACCTGCCCCTTCTGCGAGTCGAGCAACAGCTTTCAGTCCTTCCTTCTCTAGCTCTCTCTCTCTCTCTCTCTCTCGCTCTCTGTAGGAAGGTGTGCTTCTGTACCGCCTCTTTTTCCTGACTACCGAGCACATCACAGCGCGCACTACCGCACTACGGAGTATGCCACTCTAGGCTCCACGTACTAGTTTTACACACTAATTAGTGCACTAGGGTGCATGAGGCGCGCGCTCCTATTGGCTCGCTCTGGTGTTACCTGAAGAAGACTCGGGAAGAGAAGATACAGTGCCCGAAAGACATTGTATATATTGTTATCCCTCATACTTCTTCTCATAATTATACAGGGCTTGTTATCCCTTTTCTTATTCTTCCAACACTTCCTGCGATGCAGCCCGAATCGCTTAACGGACAGACATTGTTGCCAAGATAATCACACTGTGTAGCGTGCTATGTGCTTTTGGAGGCTATCCGATGTATTGTTTTTAATCAATTTAAGTTTAAAAACTAAAAATCTCCCCTAGAAATGCATTGACGGAATGTGCAGATTCAAATTTCAATCTTCAGCCAACAAAATTCAAATTGTATCTGAAATCCACGATGTCACTTCCAGACCACTCAGTGGCCTGTTGTGGCATCTTCTGCTCCATATACATGCGCACAATCACACACACCACAAACACACGCACACACGGCCAAATGTATTGGGACACAAACCCACACTGCCACATTGCACTGCTGCAGTTCCTTCAGGAAATGCGGATCTAGATCTTCTTATTACTTATTCGTTACAGCCCAAACCAGTTAACGTACAAAGTTCCAACACTGCTGCGTAGATAATTGTGCGGTGTAGTGTGCTATTTTATACTGACACACAAATCCAAATCCTTACATTTCAAGCACTGTTGTAGTTCCTTAAGGAAATGCAGATCTAGTTTTATTACTAGACGCTTTTATACAAACTATGTCTAAGAGGAACAAATCAGCTCCCATCTTCAACTTGAATCAGCACGGAACATGGAACTGGTATGGTCTTGCTGGCTGACTAGTATACCAGCATCCGAAACGCTGCTGGTATGCTGGTCTTTGCTGAGCAGGGAAACTTTAATTCATTTAACGTTTTCAAAACCAGTAATATACTAACATTAAACGAGAAGGAATACCTTCATAGTTAAGGCAAATGTTTGATAACAGATGATTTAAAGCTGCAATGAAAATGTACCACTAAGTCATTTTGTTTTAACATCTAGGAAAATGTTTATTTGAACATCAATAAACATGGGCATTCAGCAGACACAGTGGTGTAATGCACCGGCCCACAATAGCAGACTGGATTTGAGCCGGCGATACCTTCTGACAGGGACAGGAGTCGAGTGCAGACACAATTGGCTGAGACTGAGGGGGGAGGCTGGTCAGAAATGCTGGCCAATAAGCAAACCCAAGTTGAGCACAACGTTGAAGAACATGGAAGGCTACATGAACATGATCTATTAAAATCATCTGGAGTACCAAGTGTAATAGTTTTTAAGACCACAGGAATTACTAATACTTGTTAAGCCTCAGCTTGGACAAGAATGAAACTGGAGAAGGTGAGCGTCCATGGAGGTTATATTTTAAACCACTAGAACAATATTCTAGACTAATAGATGTAATATTTTATTACCCAACAAAGGAAAGCAAAACAGTTTGGACAACTGGTAAACCAGACAATTGAAAGCATCTAGACTAAAAAAAATGTAATGCACACACAACTTCAAAGTAGGCTAGAAGGTGTTACAGAGTCACGGAGGAAGATTTAAATCTAGGAATATACGTTTTAATGCCCAATAAAATACTAATATTAGCTTCAGGTTGGGAAAGATGTTGAATAACATGGAAGATTTAAAGGATCCAAAAGCATGTTCTTATTAAGTCAATAAGTTCTCTAGAATAATAATACTCCAATAATTCTACTGGTGCTTAGGTGGCACATTGATCTAATATGCTAGCCCTCCACTGTGGTGACTCAGGCTTACGTCACGGTGGTGGCTGGATCAGGCATCATATACAGACATGATTGACTGTGCCTGAGGGAGGTGGATCATCCAGGGTTTATTCCCATGCAGAGTTCTCCAGGATAAGCATCAGGCTGCCACGCGACTTTAACCAAGACAAATGGGAAAAAATGTGAAAAAAAAAACAATCAAACAAACAAAAAATTAATATTTGCGAGGCTTCAGGGTGTGCAAATGTAGAAGGGAACAGAAAATTAAAAGCATCAGGAACATGTTTGCCTCCAACATGCGTTTGCCTTCGTCATCTGTCTCAATGTTATGCAAAATGCTATGCAAAATGACTATTCAGTTGTTTGTGGCACTAACAAAAAGAATTAAGGAAATATAGATTGGGTGTTTTTTTGTAATCACACTTTTTATGGAGTCTTTAATAGAAACCAGAAGCCTGCATTTTAAGAGGGTGATATGACATTGGTCATCGACTTAATCCTTTAAATCTCTACAAAGCTTTTTTCCTGCAGGAAATTCCAATAGAAACCACATTGGACATGGGAATGGTTCCAAGTGGTGGTACCAACTGGAAATCTAATTTAACTAACTGAGCTAATAGCTGGTGATGATCCCAAATGGTTTTACTAGAAACATGGAAAAGTAGAATTCCAACCAGGAAACTTAAGTATCCATTTTTACTTCGCCGCTCCAGTTTTACAGCTTTTAAATTGAAAAAGTGTGAAGCAGAATAATAACACGGATAAACTGCAACTGTATAATGAACTGTACGGTGCAAAAGTCCTAGGCATTACATACTTTTCAATTTATATTTTGCTAATGATTTATTTAGGTCTTAGTGGTCATTACACTTTGTACTTCCACAATTGCAGACTGTAGTCCATCTGTTTCTGTACATACTTTGGTAGTCCCCTTTGTTCTGTTTTGTGATGTGGTGGTGGTGTGTTAGTGTATGTTGAAATGGTATGATTGGATCAGACACAGCACTGCTGGAGTTTTTAAACACTGTTTACTTACTCTCCACTTTATTACAGACATTCACCATAATGCTCCACCTTGTAGATGTAAAGTCAGAGACAGCAGCTCATCTGTTGCTGCACAGTGCGTGTTAGTCATCCTCTAATCCTTCATCAGTGCTCGTAGGACTCTGCCTACAGGATGCTGGTGGCTGGACATTTTTGGCTTGGACATTTACCTCACTATTTTCAGTCCAACAGTGACACTGAGGTGGTTAAAGACTCCAGCAGCACTACTGTGTCTGATCCACTGGTATCAGCACAACACACGCTAACACACCACCACCACCACACCAGTGTCAGTGCAGTGCTGAGAATGATCCACCACCCAAATAGTACCTGATCTGTGGGGGTCCTGACCATTAGGGAACAGAGTAAAGGGGGCTAACAAAGGATGTAAAGAAACAGATGGACTACAGTCTGTAATTGTAGAACTACAAAGTGCAATGACCACTAAAACTTAAATAAAGAATTAGCAGAATTTAAATTGAAAAATATCAAAGTCCTAAGATGTTTGAACAGTACTGTATATGGATATCCTTTTTTTAAATAAGACTAGATACAGATCTCACTGATGATAAGCAATGAGACAGTTTTTATAATCCGTCGATATAAATAAACATCACAGCATTGTACCTTTTCCTGTCAGACCTTTCAATATTAATGTCTGACCCGAGTACTGCCAATCACATGGGACGCACCCTGCTTACTATAACTGTACCAACAATCCCTGGCTGCATCTTAATGACCGGACAATCGAATTTGTTTCTGGATACGCTGTGACAGAAGTGCCTGTGGTAAGTCCTAATGAGCTATGTTGCTCTGGTGAAGAATATGGAGCAAAGATATGAATTGGAGAGAGAGAGAGGGGACAGATCTTGGGTCTTTAGAAAATAGAAAACCATGCTCGCCATCTAGGCTGTTCTGACCCAGCTGTTAGGTGTTGGGAGCAGTTTTATGGGGGCACACACACACACACACACACACACACACACACACACACACGGGGAACAGGCTCCGGATGGTCTAGACAGACCTCCAGTAGAGGGGATCGTTTGATCCACAGAGCGGCACGAACAGCTCCTACAGTTTTGTTTTCCACCATCCAGACACAGGGGGCACCTCTCTGCCCGGACCATTACCAGGAGCTTAGCAGAAGGAAATTTGTTTGAGCCATCCCAAATGACAGTTGGTCACCCCTAGTAGTGATACAAGGGACACTAACAGTTCTTTGCTTAACAGTTCTGTTAGTACTAACAGCTCGATGTGAAGGACATTCTGAGGCCACGTGTTGCCTCTCGTGGCAGGGCTTCCAACTGGCATTTTTCTGCAGGATAATGCTCGCCCACAAACAGCAAGAGTTTCCTGGGAATGTCTCTGCCAGGTTGCAACACTCCCTTGGCCTGCCTGGTCACCATATTTATCACCAATCAAGCATTTATAGGAGTGTGCAGGATTGACAGGCCCAGCTGCAACATCTGTGGGCAAATGTGCCACAGGATGTCAAGAGAACCTGTATGTCTCGATGCTCAACCGTATCTCATCGTGTATCCAGGCTAAAATCGGTCTAACAGGGTAACTAGAGCCTCCTTTCAGTTGTACAGTTTTCCTCAATAAGCTTATCCTTTCTCTGTAATATTGTAATAACTTACATTTATCATCATTATATTCACACATATACATTTTCATTTCATCCCAACAACTTCTTGGTGCGTTGTTTTTGTCAGTGATTGTATATACATTCAAATAGCCAGTGGATCCAAAAACAAGAAAAATGGGAACTAGACTCTATATGTCAAATTTTGAGATGATCTGTATAGCCTCTTCTCTTCTTGTAATCCACTATGAAATCAGATCATACAGCACACAGTGTTCTTTTTGTGCCAGGGCAGGAAATTGGGAAGAAATGGGAGAAAGCGATATCTAATTGCTTTATTACTCTGTATTTAGGCAAATAACAGCAAATACCTAATGAGAATTCTTTTGGCTGCTAGTAAAAAATCCATTATAAGAAAATGGCTTCAGTGTCTCACCAACTAAAGCCACTGGGTACTGTTAAAGAACGTCAGATAATGGAATTTATGACCTTAATTTTAAGATTAGAACATTAGAAAGAATAGATTCATAAAGACTGGCTTAACTGGGACTTTTTCTTATTACAAATAAGAGATTTGAATATGTTTAATGTGTTGATAAAAAAAATTACACATTGATTTAGGTATTGACATGACATGAGGGCTTTGCTCAAGGGCGCAACAATGGCAGCTGGTCAGTGCTTAAGAACCCTCTGTCTAAAGCACCATCCTTAATGTGTGTCGAATGTTAGGGTTGAGAGTAAATCCTAAAAATAGAGGAGTCTCCATTCGCAGGCAAAACTAGCTTGGTTTACACCAATCCAGTAATTTACATTAGTTAGTGTAGTGAAGTGATTTAGATGTTTCCATAAAATTGTTGTTTAGCATGTTGTTTGTACTGTGAGATACTTTTAAAAGAAGAAAATGGATGCAACTGGAGTTTCTGCACAACTGCAGTGTGGTAGCCAGGTAGTAGGGCGCTGCATATCCAGCCAGTGTAGAGAGGAGAAAGTGGATTAGGAACAGGGTGCTCTAGTTTTCTTCTTCATCACAGTTTGTCCTCTCATCCCCTGCAAAGCCTATAAATAGCCCTAAACATCAGAAACTCTTGATAATATACAAAAGGCCTCTCGTATTATACACGAGAGAAAAACCTGTTGTTTTACACTAACACCTTGCTTTCTATGATGTCCGCAGTATATGCCTATCCTAATTTCCTTTTCACCCAACTATGGTGCGATTGCAGCACAAATTGCAGGAAAGCGAAGGTTCTTGGACTTCTATCCAGGTCACCATCAACCCAAACCCAGAATAAGAGTTGTCCTTCTCTGAATAGGACCTGCCCTTGAATATGTCCTTGTTTTAAACTAAGCAGATTTGCAGCAGAACATGTATTTTGGGTATGCGGGCAAATCTTTAACCTGGGTGCATGAGAATATTTTGAGTCTCCATTTTACACAGGGCACAGTCAAATCATTTTCGAGGAAGCAAGCAAGCATGGTCCATTTTCCACTATCCAGCCCTGCTTTAATGCGCATGCAATATTGCCATCACAATTCTCAAGTCACTGGACAGTCACAATTCTCAAGCACAGCTAACCATCATGTTGAAGGAATCCTTTGGCGAGATATAAAGTTTTCAATTTAAAGTTTCCCCTTATCACAGATGTATGTGACAGCCATGGCTGCTGTCTGAAGTTTGCTTCTTTAGAATTTCCCTATATCTACAAAGCTAATGTTGCTACCAGGAATGGATTTTTGGAATTTAATTTACACATCACCCTTTCACTGAACCATTCCATCATCCCTTAAAGTACAAAATAACATGTCAATTAGACCATTAACATATACAGTACTGTGCCAAAGTCTTAGGCCACCATTGGCTATGTTGTTTTAGCAACGGTATAATGACTATAGATACTGTAACATACTGCTGACTATTTTTTGATCCTTGGATTTGTCACTCCAGAATTAATTTTCCATTAAACAGTGTGATTAGATTTGGTGTTTTAGAATGAATGATTTAATATATCATTATTTCTCAGTCTCCTTATTAAGACACAAACACCAAATACAGAAAATATATACACAAAACAAATCAGAAAAAGTCACAAGTCAGTATTTAGTGTGACTGTCCTGAAAAAGTGGTTTCTTGGCTGCTACCCTTCCAAAAAGACCATTCCTGATCCAGCTTCTTTGGACTGTAGAAGGTGCAACTTGGCATCCAGATGGAGCTGCCAGATGTTGCTGTTGCTCAAGTGTAAGGAGAGGTCACACGAAATACTTGCCTATAGAAGATGTTTTGCAGATTTTCAGATTTTTATATATATATACATATATACACACACACGTACTGTCTCTATTAGAATACAAAAAGTATATACATATATACATACAGTGTATTTATAAACATACACACACACACACACACACACACACACACACACACACACACACACACACACACACACACACACACACACACACACACACACACACACTCCTCGAATTTGACCCTCACTCAGCCCTCACTTGCTTAAACCTGTATGTGTTTTCGAGCCGCACAAAACTTGATTCATGATTCATGATTCAGTACACAGTGATTCAGGTTCACAATAGCCCTTGCTCAGTGAAGAGTGCGTTTGTCTGGTTTTTCTTAATTTTACATCTACAATATTGTATTTGTAGTGTACATAACTCTCTGTGGGTCATAGAAAGGTTGGTTTATAAGAGCCAACAGAAAGGGAAACAGGAACTTAATGCTCCAGAACACATGCTTGCAGTTAGCATTAGCATCTATGCGCTCACCAATAAAGTAAGTGTTTTGCTTTTACTTTTCACTTTCAATCCATTACTCAATAAATTACATGAGATTTTTGAACACTTTATTATAAAATATGCTTTGCGTTAATGATTTTGGCCAACTGTAGGTTGATGTAAGTGTTTTAAACATTAACATACTTATCATTACTTATCATAGAGTACAGACCACTCTACCAAACACTCATTAAACTCCTCAGTTCATGTTACATGTATCTTATGATGGATTTGTTGAACATATTCCCATCATAAATCAGGGAGCTCCTGTACAATACAGCTCCATTAATACATATAATGCCTTATATAGGGGGGAATTTCTGTGTGTGTGTATAACATATTACGAATATCCATAAATTCCACACTGCTAAGAAGATAATCAACACAGCATACCATAATGACAGTGATTTGTGTAGGTCCTTATAAGATATTCCCACTAGCTCAGTTTTACTGGTGTATACAACGCAATGCTGAATGCACAACAAAAATGGTGGCCACTTTGGTGAACTATAGTAGACCCTCTTTTCATACAGTTTTACTTTATAAAACATCTTGCCTTTCGAAATGTGTAAAGTGGTATGGATAATAAGTAGGATTCTATAATAAGTAGGTATGGATAATAAGTAGGTATCAGGAAGTATCTATATGTGGTAACCTAGTTTACTAAGCCCTTGCATCATATTAAGAGAACATTGCAGGCTTAGGGGTTTTGATGCATTAGCTGGACAGATAAAGGTTATATTGAATTAAATCAAATGTAATCGGTTCAGAGTTTTGAAACATCATGTTTTTCCAGATGTATTCCTTACATTTAAATAATAATAATAAAAAAAACTTTTGGATTATGTTATAAATGTGGAGAATCAGTTCCATCCATCTGGGAGGCAAAACCTATTTACCTTTCAGTTTTGGAGTTTGGAGGTACTGTGATTGAAAATGGTAGTTTGATTCTAATCCATCGTTCTATCCTAACTGAGAACATCTCCTGTACACTGTAACATCTATTACTATTCCGAGCATACATTGCACTTAATCAATTCATTTTAAGCTATTGACCTTCTAATAATAATCCATGGAGGGCTGGTTAGACGTTATTTGGGTTGAGGCCAGTGGCTTGTGGCTGTGTGATAATGCAAACTTGACGGACACTCTGGTGCATCTGGATAAGAATATTAATAGGACATTAGCGGGTCAGTGACTTTACTATTATGTATATATGACGAGGATTCTGCTGAAGCAATAAAGCTTCCCCTTCCCTAACAGCTCTTATCAAAGGACTATCATGTGTATGTTGATGATATATACTCATTGACCAAAAAATAAATCACTTAGATAGAAATGCCGGATTGCTGCAACCTCGGCATGCAGTTATGTTTCAGGCAGATATGTCAGTGATTACATGTCTGGTCTGATTAGACACTCAGTCTTGCCCAAGACCGTGTAAAAGTGCTTTTCCTGCTGCCCTGTAAAAAGGTGCTCAGAAGCTACTTTTGGGTAGTGAACCTCTTGGTGAGAGCTTGTTGACTGCTAGACATGGCTGTACACCACACGTGCCTGATAGACTTTGAGAGGGGGCACATCAGTGGACTGAGAGGACATTTCAACAAAATGCCTGCCATCTAGTCCGTTTCCCACAGTTTCGTTGTCCACCATCCAGACACAGGTGGCACCTTCACTTCTACCTCTATCCCTGCCCAGACCTTTTCCAGGTGCTTAGCAGAATTAAATTTGTTGTCACCGCACCCATTATTTGTCCTGCCATTGGCAGCCAGCCACCGTCACCTTTGTTTGCAGTGTTGTTGTAAACAAGGGATTGCGATGGACTGGAACGTGTCTTTGCTGTGGAGCGACACGTTGCCCCAACTGCTGGTGTGATGGATGAGGAGTTACAGGCCCAGCTCCAACATTTGTGAGCAAATGTGCTACAGGATACCATACGGAACCTGTTTGGCTCCAATGCCCGACCGTATCTCGTTTTGTATCCAGACTAGAGGCAATTTAACAGGGTAACCAGAGCCTCCTTTCAATTATACAGTTTTCCCCAATAGCCGTATCCTTTCGGTCCAGTATTGTAATCACTTACATTTATCATCATTGCGTTCATACGTCCTTCTTGGTCAGTTTTCTTTGTCAGTGAGTGCACATTTATGACTTTGGATGGCTTGAAAGCCAGTGGGGAAGCTGGCATTTCAACCACACAGTCTGACAGAACTTAACACACTCCTGAACCTCAGCACACAAGCTGTTAATGAAGAGCTTCCTCAATTTGGTTTCCATGACCAGCCAGCCACGTAGGGCTCTATTACACCATGAGCAATTACACCACAGGTTTCTGCTAACATGACAACAAAAGCATGCTACCACTGAACTCTGGAACAGGCAGTGTACAGTCTCAATTACTGGAAGTGAATCCCTACAGTCAGGTTCCAAATGTAATGAAAACCAAGAAGAGTGGAGGCTGCTGTAGCAGCAAAAGGGTGTCAACACGGTTCTGAAGTATGCTTTTATTTAAGCTTGTAATGGTTAGCAGCATTTCTCTGACGGATAGCTTTAATATAGTTTAATCTAAATTTGATTTAGACTAAGACTGCTCAGCAGGAACACAATCTAAAGGCAAGTTCTTCAAAGCTCACAGTGAGGACATTGCTGGCACATAGTGGCTAGCTATCAGTCTCTAGACACACCAGAGTTTCCATTCGTCTTGAGCACATCTTGCATTTGCCTTCACTTTTGCGCTGGCGCTTGCTTTGCTTTAGTTTTTGCATAAATATAATAGGTCTATAATCTCAGGTCTATAATATCTGACATTATAATCTGATATTTGCTTTCTCCTGCTGTCCTAACCCTCTTATATCATGCACCAAAAGATGGATGGTCTCATTCTATTTGTGTAGCCTTGTGGTCTGCTAAGAGACATTTCTTCTGGAAAGTGATCCGTTCATTTCAGCGCAACGACAACGGTAACAGGAACATTATGAATCAATCTGCTGTGGCACAGATTAAAACTAATCTCCAGCCGTCTGTCCTGCAGCGTGTGTTTCTTCCACTGACTTTGACTCAAGGAGATCTGGAGTGAGACCAGGCTTCAGACAGCAGCAGCTGAACCTGACAGAGTCCGGTGGGGTGGTGGGGGGGTTGGTGCAGAAAGGTGGGGGGTCCATGGAGAGTGATTAGCATTAGGCAAAGATGGAGTATGTACATACTGGATGTTAGAACAAACAATGTTCTCTTGCTTGCACACATCACTGCCAAACTCCATCTGTGACGCTGCAGTTTCACAAGATGGTGCCAGGAGATGCCAGTGTGGCTACCTGACTGGAATAAAAGATGACAGAGAGAAACAGAGAGCAAGGAGTAAGCAGGATTAGGAAAGAGAGAGAGTTAATGTAAGAGAAAAAAAGGTGGTATCCAGCCATTGGACCGTGAGAACAAATCAGCTGTCAAAGACCCACAGATTTGTGATCTGTACCCACAGGTCAGTTCTTAAATCAGCTGATTTTCAGCTGCATGATCGTTGATGTGCCAGGAAGCACTGTCGGGACTCAAATCAGGGTAACAATCCCTGATAGTAAATACACAGTCATATCAGAATAGTATGACCACTCAGTTTCTACACTCCCTGTCGAAATAAAGAAATTGATTATTTAATATTAAAATTTGAAGTCACAGTTTTCTGTGAGATTACTGGCGGGCTGCACAGTAGAAATCTGATTACCTGAGTTATGTAAACCTGGAGCCTAAAGGACGCTGGTGGCTGGATATTTCTGATTGATGGACTACTTCAGTCCAGCAGTGACACTGAGGTGTTGTGTCTGATCCACTCATACCAGCACAACACACACTAACAAACATCAGGGTAATAAACCTGCACAAACTGTGCAGCAACAGATGAGCTGCTGTCTCTGACTCTACATCTACAAGGTGGAGCAAAATGGTAGATGTGTCTAATCGAGTGCACAGTGAGTGACCAGTGTTTAAAAACTCCAGCAGCACTGCCGTGTCTGATCCATTCATGCCAGCACAACACAAACTAACACATCACCACCATATCAGTGTCATTGCAGTGCTGAGAATGATCCACCACCCAATTAGGACCTGATCTGTGCTGGTCCTGTGGGGGTCCTGACTTTTAGGGAGTAGGAGACGATTAAAGTATGTAGAGAAACAGATGGACTACAGTCTGTAATTACAGAACTTTTGTAGAAAGTGCTTCTATATGGTCAGTGAAACCGATAAAATGGACAGGTGGTCATAATGTTATGTCTGATTGGTGTATATTTGTCTAGTCATTGGCATTTTTGAACTGGTCTGGCTGGCACCAATCATGCCATGATCAAAATCACGGAGATCACATGTTTTCCACAATCTGATGGTTTATATGAACATTACCTGAAGCTGCTGGCCCATATCTGCATTCATTGCCTGTTTTGTATTCTCACTCCCACAGTTCTCTGCAAAGGTTGTCTCTATGGGTCAGAGATGGGAAGCAAGGTGCTTCATTGCAAGGCCAATCTACTGCCTTCTTTCATGTTACAGGGTGAAAAATGTAAACAAATTATAAGCATTTAGTCGACACATCCACAGTAACTAGAAGAGCAGTTCAAGTTTAAGAGGTAGTTCAGTGAGATTTGAAATCAGTCCCCGTGTCTGCATGCCCCGCACTGCTAAAGAACATCAATCGATCAATGTCATTAGCAGAAGATCCACAAGCATTAAGCTGCACTGCAGGTTTGCTCCTCAAGGACTGCACTTTCACTTTGCCTGAAGGAACTGCCTCCTCGTGTGTGGCACGGAAAGACGATCACGAAGTGATTTCTAACAGCTTTTCCAATGAGAGGAAAGATATATTACACTATATGGAACCAGTCACGGTCCTGTCTCTTCATTCATTCTTTTCTTGGAAGCAGAAGCCGCCGGAGACGGGGCTTCCAGTGTTCTGTGTCGTAACTCCTTCACTGTCATCACTCTCATCTCCAACTCATTTGCTTTTGGGCTTTGCAGTACTGTGACTTTCCTCGCACACGTCACTGGGAAGTCTCTGAATGACCATGTGGCATCTCGGTATGTTTGTATTAACAGTTTGGCAGCCTTTTACCGGTTTGTCCTCTGCGGAAAAGATTATCACAAGCCTGCCTCAATGCTTTCCGTTCTGTTCCTGGCTGACTGTGAAATAAAGGAGGTCTGGATCAATGTGGCTCTGATGCAAAGCCTTTGTGGCTGAACTAGTTCATTGATTCTAAATGAAGTCCTGCTCTCAAGTGCAACCGAGTCTATTCCGAAGAAAAAGAAACCATAAAACATACACACTGAAAACTGATATCTGGAGGAGTCAGAGTCTAAGGTTCTGAATGAGAACATTAGCCATTGGTGTCAAAAATGTCAGGGGGAAAAAAAAACGCCACAGGCTGGATCCAGACAGAGTGTGAATGAGAGACCAAGTGACGGATTGAAGCATAGCAGGTGTCATTTACATCCAGGCTGACACTGACAGTAGGCTGCGTCCTAAAAAAGTGAGCCGAGGTAAATATCGATTTTTGAGAGTCAGCCTGAAATGATTTACAAGCACTGGCTGGTTAAGGTGGAGGAAACCTTTCTCCTTTATCATCGGCCAAGGGAAAGCAACCTTTCATAAACTCACAATGGAAAGAATGCGGGAAGGCAAAATCATTAAACACAAGATCTTTTTAGCTTTTAACTTTTTTGACCCCCGGTTTAGATCTGGTTAACAGCAACATTGATAAGGTTTTAGACAGGGATTTAAAATATTTGTTTATGTTACTGGTATACCTTGCGAAAAATGTATTCTTCAACTCTGGTCCAGCTCTCCAGCATCTTCTGTAAACATGTGGCTCAAGCGTCAACAACGCTGCCATTGGAGAAGCTGACTTACTCCCTTAGACAACAGCAGTACAGTGGGTCAATACTTTAGATTTACATTTGCGGCATTTAGCAGACACCCTTATCCAGAAGTGCCTTGTATTCTTCTTAACAGACATGCTAGTACAAATAAGCAGCAGCCCTAAAACACAGTCCAACCAGAACCTGCTAGGATCTGATGTGGGTAAATCAACAAAACACAAAAGCAAACTTTTTTTTTAAACATGCAGTTGCATTTTCAGTCTTCACTTAAGTGCTGAGTCTTTAGTCGCCGAAGACAGCAAGAGACTCGGCCATTCGGACACCATCTGGGTGCCAAGACAGAAAAGAGTCTCGATGCTCGTCTTCCAATAATCTTACATGGAGGATCCAGTCGAGCCGAGCTCGTGTCTCAGAGGGTACAGAGCGTGGTTTGGTTAGAGCCTTTATGTAAGATGGTGCTGTTCCATTTTTGGCTTTGTAGGTGAGCATCAGGGTTTTGAACCTGATGCAGGCAGGTACAGGGAGCCAGTGAAGAGAACGCAGCATCTAAACTTTAGTTGAACGTAGTTTGCTGCACTGCAGCATTAGCAATGCAAGGCTAATAGTGGTATGCACATGTCTTGTAGCTCCAATCAGTTGTTGGTTATTAATGTGGCGCTGATTTCTGGAGTTATTATGCAGAGAATGATAGCAGAGGATGACTCTCACAGTGAGAGAAGCCATCTGGACATTATTATGAAGCAGTGCGGCGTGGAGACTCAAAGGCTTGCTGTACACATGCTGGGGTTCATTAGGAAAGTGACAGTATTATGACTTAGTTAGATATCATTTCACCAGTGATGGTTTCACTGCTTTATATAGCACAGTATACAACTAAGGACCTTTAGGATCAATCCAAATGCCTAATCGTTGTCTCAGTATGTAACATAGCAAACACTACTCTCAGGTTATGGGGAAGGCAAGTAGATTTAATCTCCCACCAGTTTTATACGGAAATTCCTGATTAGCAGAATTAATTAATTACTTTACAATTAGATAGATATTGTTGTATGGTGGTCATATTTACATATTTCCTAGTCTAAGTGTGCAAAAACTGGTAGAGACATATACCCAAACTGACTGATGGCTATATGAAGTATTAAACCAGGGTTCTCACTGGTTTTCCTGCCATGGACTCAAGATCCTAAAGTGACTCTGTGTATCAGACTAAATAATGTCAATATGAATATTTTTAGATCATTTTTTTAACTATTTCTATAGACTGATTTGATTAGATAATTACATTCATCATCTCAGCCACCTAAGGAGGTCGGGTCGCTTTTTGAGTCTTGGTCCTCCCAAGGTTTCTTCCTCATAATATTATTACTTATAATATTAGAAAATAATCTAAAATTGTAAAGCTGCTTTGAGACAATGCTCCACTGTCAAAAGCACTAATATAAATAAGTCTGACTTGACTTGACTTGTTTTTCAACCTTGTTATTTTAGTTTACTTCAGGGCCAATATGTGAATATTTCTTTGGTGTATGTTTTTCTATAGATAATGTAAAATATTCTTGGCTTACAAGGCATGTAGTTCTTTTAATTCTAACAGACATTTTTCTCAAAAAACATGTTAGTTTGTTGTTGCTGAAATAGAGGCCATTTAATGCGCCAACTTATCAAGAAAATAAAGATTTAGACAGTCTCTAGTACTGTCCTGGGAGAAGGTAGAATTCTGATTCCAACTCGTAGAGAAATGTATAGAACAATGTATAGCATAAGTTTCAAATGCATAACTTCCCAAGGAAAGAACGACAGAGTTTGTAGTTTGAGAATTGGATAACTTGCAGATCTTCAGTTGCTGGTTCATAAAATAGTAAATGCCAGTGTTATCTATAACTAAAAAGAAAGTATACAGACATGGTATCACGGAAAATATATATTTATATATATTTGCAACCAAAAATATATGGCTAAAATGGGCAAAAGAACAGATAATGCATTTTAGATGACTGGGAAAGAGGTGAACCCTATTGAGCTTATGTGGGATGAGCTTCAACATGAAAAAACGACAGGTTAAATGGTCTGGTAGGATTTACAGACGCTGTAGTTTCCCTGATCAGAAACTGACAATATTTACGTAATCCACAAGATGCAGCACTTAGTATCTGAGCTCATTAGTGATAGATTAGAATAGGGCAATCCCTTAGAAGTGGTTTCCTCTAATTGTATTGCAATAGGAAGAAGCACCAGTTTGAGAAGATAACCTTCTCCTGTACTTTGAAGAACTGCCTCATTGGGTGGACTTTGACATTGACTAAACAGGCAATAACAACCACAGATATTGAATACGTCTCATTGATTGTCCCCTTTAAAGAGATCCTAAAAAAACATTTACACGTAATAACGTGTTAATTCTGGAACGCTATGACTTTGCTTGTTGACCAGCAACCACAACCCAAGCTAGTCTTTGCTGCATTTTAGCAGTTTTTTTTTTAGTGTTTGTGGTGGAACTGCATAAAAATTTGTGAAATAAAGCCTCTTAGCCTTCTTAGAACTGGGTTAAAAAATGACTATGGTGAGTGAGTTAGCATTAATAGCATGTGACTGTCAAAAGTAGACTACTGTTAGCTGGCCAGATCATTCTTTATGGCTACAAATATCTTCATTTCTAGAACTTCTTAGTACGACAGTTAAAAAAGCACAACTTACATATCCTGTGCATCTTACTTCGGTTAAAAGAAGACAAAAAAAAAGTAAACAAGTGACTCTACAACATGCTACACTGAACATCTACACAGTAGTGCTAGATTGCCTTGATATTCTGCTAGAATATAATTATTTAATTGTCTAGTCTCACTCAGAGGAGGATGGGTTCTTCGTTTGAGCCTGGTACCTTTCAAAGCTTCTGCCTTATGTGTCCCAGGGAGTTTTTCCTACCTGCTGTAGCCTCTGGCTGCTCATTTGGGATCTGGGCTTTTGTAAGGCTGCTAAAAGGGAAAATCAACCAAATGTAATTTGACGAGGGATGCCCAAGTTTTGCGTAAGAGCTCAAGGTTATTTGGAAGATACCTTTCATAAAAGGTTCTGCTTCTTCCTCACAAAACTATAGCTCACAATTCTGTTTTTACGCTGTATTATATCTAATTATGTTATTGGGAGTCTATTAAAGCTTACATTACACATTCAGGCTTTGCGATGGCTCTTTGGCTTTCCTGTCACGTGACCTTTAGGCAGTACTTTATATTTATTTAATCTCCTCTAAATATAGGAACTGGGAAACGTGCAGGATGAAAAAAAAAAAGAAAACAGAGATAGAAAGCTCAAGGGACGGATGTGAATTCCTTCAGGCAGTGAGGGAGTGAGAGAAAGAGAAGCAGACTTCTGGGAAATGTCACTTTTTGGACTGTTTGGATTTGAACATGTGTTCTGAATGAAACCTCAGCCACCAGTGTCTGCACTCTGAGCTGGTCATCTGTACTTGTTGTTTTTTGATTATTGGGTCATTCAGAACACACAGACATTGAGATACTGCCTCAACCCTGATTCTGTATATAGTGTCTGTTATAGCCTGGGTTGCCATGACTGTTGACAGGTCAAATTTGTTCCCTGAGGCAAGTTTATTTCTGCAGATGTTGTTTTAAGTTCCTTTCTTTTCAAACACATCGTAATTTGATCAGGGGTGCACAAACCTTTCCATAGATCATATCATAACGCCAAATTCCGACTACTATGAGAAGTAATTTCCTAACTAATGACCTGTAGCGCAGCAGGGCAAGAAAAGAAACGACAGGCGTTGCAGACTTCCTACGGTACGCCATGGCCACTCTAGAAATTTGCAGTTCACGTGGCCCTTTGAAAGTGGAGGGGTCAAGGCGGGGCCAGAAGAAAAGCAACACAAAAAAGTCGTCCTATTTGGTACAGTTAGCGTAGCCTTAGCTAACGCTATTGTGGTGAGAATGAGGAAGCGTTAGAAACGAGTACTACCAGCTTTACTTCTGCTTCAGAGGAGAACGAGTGCTGTGACAAAGAAAAGGTTGTGAGTTCATCATATTCTCAACTTGAGAAATCGGAACGTGTTATACAGTATAAAATGTCATGCTTACACACTGCTGCAATTAGCATTTCCTCCATGTTGGCTATACAGTAAGGTAGTCCCCGTGTTACGATGGGGATACGTTCCGACAAATACGACATAAACTGCATGTATCGTAAGCTGAGGAGTTTAATGTACACTCACTGACAAAAAAATGAACTCACCAAGAAATAGTTGTTGGAATCGACTGAAACTGTATTTATGATCCATGTAAGTGATTACAATATTAGAGCAAAAGGATAAGTTTAGTGGGGTAAACAGTACAATTGAAAGGAGGCTCTACTTACCCTGTTAGGTCTGGATACATGATGAGATACGGCAGGTCCTGTAATGATATCCTGTGGTATGATGTTGCAGCTGGGCCTGTAAATCCTCATCCATCACACCAGCAACTGGGACAGTGTTTCGCTCCAAAGCAAAGGCAGGATTGAAGAGCTCACCATGAGGCCTCCATACTCGAACCAGACCATCGTTGGATCCCAAACACGGCCTGGATTCATCGCTAAAAAGATACGATTCCAGTCCATAGCAGGGCTGTACCAAAAGGTACGCATCCCAAAAGTAGCCTCTGAGAGCCTTTTTATAGGGCAGTGGGGGAAGCAGTTTTACATGCTCCTGTGGCAATAATAATAAATCGAGCACGATTTCTGCTGATTGTGTATTTATGTGTGCTATCAGATTCCCATCATAAACCTGAAAAATCATAAACCTGATTGTCGAAAAAGAGGAATCAGAAGGCGTTGCGCTGTGACAGGGTTTATATGTTGGAAATTCAATTATTATTGGCTTTCCATCAGAACATGTAGACCTTGTGTAGTGTGAGGAGTTTCACAGCCTATTTGTGTAGTAAGCAGCTACCAATATCATTAGCAGGACCTCAACTCTAAGGCTTTACAACAAAAAACACTTATACACACTTTAATGCACATGTCTGTACACGTAGCAAGTAACTAGTTTGATTTACCAAGGCTACATTTCTATCTACAAGTCTGAAAAACAGTTAAAGTCATATATATTTCCACCATGGCATGCTAGTCACATGTAAAAGCAACTGCTGGCTAAGCTAACTAAAGCTGCATTCCAAAAGACTAGAAAACAGAGTGTAAGTCAGCAGGCCCAGAGCTCTCCATTTATCAGATTTCTGGCAGACATTGTATGCATGCTGCAGAGGGGAAATGTGAAATAAACAGCACTGCACACACCTCTCCCCTCTGTCAAACAGGAAACACAAGGCTAACTGCACTAGAACTCTTCTGTTTCATTGCGGTTCTTGTAATCTAGCTTCTCATCAGAGTGAAAAACACACGCTGGATTTGCATATGCGATGATGCTGGAGATGCGATGCAAAGAAAATCTGCATTTACGCACAATAAAACTAAGAATGTACAGGTTCACCTTATGCAGCACGGGCTGAAATATCTTTCACACCACAGCAGTGCCTTGCATCAGGATGAGTACAAGTGAGTTAATACCATATGTAGTGTGTAGATACTTTACAAAATACATGTACCGTCTGAAACTACTTGTGAATCAAGATTAGTAAAGACAACCTGCAACTTGTAGCTAACTCACGAAATAATGGTGTAGAGACTCGTGAATCACAGCTACTTTAGAAAATACTTGCAAGAGACTACATGTGATTCATAGTTACTTTAGGAAATACTTGTATAGAGAGTACACATAGTTACTTTTGTACTTTTGTTACTACTTTATGATTCGTAGTTGCATGGAGACAACTTGTATTTGTGTTAAACTTGTAGTTGCGTTAATAAATATTTGTACACAGACTGTTGCAATTTGTTGTCATTTCATGAAATACTTGTACAGCGACTATAGTTTGCTCACAGTTACTTTATGAAATACTTGCATTGACTATATGTCATTAATAATTACATTTCTTTAGTAATGAACATTCAGACTGCAGAGTGTAACTCCTAGTTACTTTTATAAACATTTGTATAGAGACTACTTGTGATTTGTGGTTACTTAATTAAATACTTGTATAGAGACTACGATTCTTAGTTACTTTATGAAATAATTGCATTGAGACTAATACTTTTGTTACTTCCGTTATGTGATTCATACCTACTTTATGAAAAACATGTATAGAGAGCGCACTGTTACTTTCAAAATACTTCATGAAATACATGAACATTTAGACTACTGTGTGATTTGTTGTTGCATGGAGACAAATTGTAACTTGTAGTTACTTTAATGAGTATTTGTATAGGGACTGTTTGTGATTTGTAGTCACTTTCCAAAACACTTGTATGTCAGAGACTATGTGTAAATCATTGTTACTTGAAAAAATAGTTGTATAGAGACTAAATATGAGTCACAGTTACTTTATGAAATACAGTAATTGTATTGAGATTACATGTGATTCATCGTCACTTGTAGTTATGTTGTTTTTCTGTATGGACTACGTTGTGATTCGTACTTGCCTGGAGACAAATGAAATACTTGTACAGAGACTACACATAGTTACTTTTGTTACTCGCGTAGTTAATTTATGAAATACATGTACGTTCAGACTACTTTGTGATTCGTTGTTGCATGAAGACAACTTGTAACTCGTAAATATTTGTATAGAGACTACATGTGATTTGTAATTACTTTACAAAAAAAACTTATATAAAGACTACTTGTGATTTGCAGTTACTTTACAAGACACTATAGAGACTATGGGTGATTCACAATTACTTTTTGTAATTTATCGTTACAAAGACTACTTGTGAGTCATAGTTGCTTCATTTTTACAAAAATAAATACCATTCTGAATGGGGAATTTAGTCTTGTGTTTAAAATCAGTGTCCTAAACACCTGGTATCTCTAATTGTGGTGGGTAGTTTATGATTTTAAATTATAGCGTTTAGTTTTCTTTACTTTATAAAAGTAACAGATTTCACCTTCTGTCTGTGCCCGTGTAAACTAAATGTCCAAATACTACAGCCTTTTCAGTAAGTCAGGTTTGCATTTGACATTCCTAATGTTAATCTACAACGTAAGGGATGGGATAAGCTTTCACCCAAGTTTTACCTTTGCATTCAGCCATTCATTTTCATACCTGCTTAATCCGATTCAGGTCGCAGAGAGGAAATGATGCCTAACTGTCAACACAGTGCCAGTTTATCACACTCACACACTCACACACACACACACACACACACACACACACACACACACACACACACACACACACACACACACACACACACACACACACACACACACACACACACACACAGGGACACTTTAGAGACACCAACTGACGGAGGAAGGTGGGAGGAAATGTAACTAGGGCTTACCCTGCTTGACATTACTTAATTCCCTTCCATAGATTATCCAGTACTTTAACCCATGAGCCACCACTTCCACCACCAGTAAGAAAGAGTTTATGAAAGGTCCCATATAAGAAATGCTTATCTACAGATATAAAAACACACCAGAATGATCACCAACAGGATAAGGAAAACTCAAGTTCTATTTCAAAGCTTGGTAGACTGCCTGAGAAATCATTCCCAGACATGAGGCACTCCTCCCTGGGGGACCCGGAGGAGGATGTTTCCTTCTGCAAACAGGATTTCTGATGGAAAATTAAACAAAGCCTATGTTAAGACGGATAACACTGTACGCTGCAGCACAGCTTCATATCTGTATGACTACCAGCAGTGACTACTAGAGGTTACAGGTTACAGCTACGTCAGGCAACAGTCCTGAATGAGGAATCATTATAAGCAAACATATATTTTGCAATAAAATATAAAGTTCTTCTAATGTTTGTTGTTTCATACGAAATAACACACTGTATCATTACACTCACTGATCACTTTATTGGGTTCACCCCATTGTTCATGCACCCACTGTCCATGTAATCAGCTCCACTTTCCATATAGCAGCACTTTGTAGTTCTAATTACAGACTGTAGTCCATCTGTTTCTCTACATACTTTGTTAGACCTTTACTCTGTACTCTACTGGGCAGGACCCCCACAGATCAGGTACTATTTGGGTGCTGGATCATTCCCAGCACTGCAGTCACACTGATGTGCTAGTATGAGGGAATCAGACATCAGTGCCACTGGATTTTTCAAACACTGATGAAGGGTTAGAGGATGACTAACACAACTAACACAAACTGTGAAACATAGTACCTGACCTGTGGGGGTCCTGCCCATTAGAGAATGGAGTAAAGGGGACGAACAAAGTATGTAGAGAAACAGATGGACTACAGTCTGTAATTAGAACTACAAAGTGCTGCTATATGGTAGGTGGAACTGAAACCAGAAAATACAGGAAATTTGTATGCAGTACTAAAAAAATGAAAGAATACAGGAAAACAGCTGCTATAGGCTACAGTGGTATGTATTTAGTCTGACCTACCTTACAGTTGAGCAAGAGCAGCATCTGGCAGCTTCATCTGGATGCCAAGTTGACCCTTCAGTCTGAAGAAGCTTGATGGCCTTTTTTAAGGGTAGCAGCCAAGAAACAACGTTTTTTCCAGAAGGGGAAGAGGGTGACAAGGTTAAGATGTGCTACAGCTAAGGAAAATTGGAATAAAGGTCAGTGGAAAGGAGGATTATGGAGTGACGAATACAAGTATGAAATTTTGGGTCCAATATGTTATATATGATCATTATACCATTGCTAAAACAACAAATCTAATGGGCCAAAAGTCGAATGCTTCTACTTTCTGGCTTTATCCAGTTGAATGTATTGTTTATAATCAGCATAGCAATTTAAGTGAAAAGTTTATTTTATTTTTTTCCTTTTCATAAGTTTATCGTTAGTATTTGGTATCTTCTGGCCTTTGCTGTAATGACAGTGTGCACTCGAGTTGGCATGGACGAGTTTTTTGAATCGTTGTTTGTCTGCAGCGACCATGTTTACGATGTGTTGTTCATGTTCTTGTGTAAACCGATGATTTCTTCCTCCTGTGCGGAAAACAGAATGCACGTGTTTAGGGTATAAGATCTCCTCCTTACGTGGAATTATATAGAGGCTAGGATTTCATACCTGCTCTCAAGATTTCTGGATGGCACCTGCTGCAACGTACCCTCTGACCAGCCTCCTGTAGGGTCAGCCCAGGGTTGATTACATGGTCAAACAAACTGGCCTGGATCTGTGACAGCTCTCCCACTTCTTCTGGCTTGTCCTCTCACCACTCCTCTTCATCTTTCTCCTCGTCATCCTTATAGTCAGAACACATCTTTCTCTAACTGTCTCGCCTCGGTCGTGCATACCTAAGAGCAAACCTGAATCCTATTCATAGTGTTCAAGCTCTGCTTTCACATGCGCATTCTGGATGCAGGTAATTGATGCATGAACGTGGTCTTTCAGTGATAGTGAAAACACACACGTTTGTCTTTCCATTGACATGAATGACAATGAAGCATTACTGCAGCTAATTAATACTACACCTAACCTAACCTTAAACCTATCCTCGGTGACCTACAGCAAGTCTTTTGGCTCTCTTCGTAATCTTTCTAAAAAGGTGGACTGGAAAAAAAGTGAAAATTCCAGGTTTTCCTGTCATTGCAAGGATATTTGTCCTCCCAGGTATAGCAAGACAAGGTTAGGCTTCTGTGGTAGCCTAGCGGGTAAGGTACTGGACTATGGACCAGAAGGTCCAGGGTTAAAATCCCACCTCTGCCAAGCTGCCACTGTTGGGTCCTTGAGAAAGACCCTTAACCCACAATTGCTTGGATTGTAAGACTGTATCAATTGTAAGTCGCTCTGGATAAGGGCGTCTGCTAAATGCTGTAAATGTAAAAACTGTAATATCTTGTCCTTTCAGTTCTTGCAGACAGGAAGCTCTGGAGGAAGCAGTCATGAGTCTGATTACTGGCACCCTGTTGTCGCTCTGATCTTGAGGCGGCAGTGGTAAATGACAGTGGTGCTTGGGTGATCCTCTAAGGCAAAAATGGCTGGGTGCATGCTATTAGAAACGCTGTGAGGATTTTGCCATTCAGCCCTGCTGCTCCCGGTCTCATGCAGCAAGTTTCATTTCGTTGATGAAAATGCAAATTACTAATACGATGACTGTTGGAATTCATCAAAAATCTTCTGCTGGGTTTCAAAGTGTAAACAGGAAAGATAGGGCAGGGGTTCTGGTACTGAATATCAATACTGATTCAATATTATCCTGAAGTGATTATAGTGAACACTGCTTTATTAGGTACACCTCCTTGTTTCTAAACTCATTGTCCATGTTATCAGTTCCACTTACCATATAGCAGCAATTTGTAGTACTACAATGACTGTCATTGTAGATCAGGTACTATTTGGGTGGTGGATCATTCTTGGCACTGCAGTCACACTGATGTGGTGGTGGTGTGTTATTCTGGTACGATTGGTACGACAGTGCTGCTGGAGTTTTTAAACCCTCACCGTGCACTCTATTAGACACGTACACCTTATTACTCCACCTTATAGATGTAAAATCAGAGCCAATTGTTGCACAATTTGTGTTAGTCACCCTCTAATCCTTCATCAGTGCTCACAGGATGCTGGTGGCTGGACATTTTTGGTAGGTGGATTATTTTCAGTCCAGCAGTGACACTGAGGAGTTTAATAACTCCAGCAGCACTGCTGTGTCTGATCCACTCATACCAGCACAACACACACTAACACACCACCCAAATAGTACCTGATCTGTGGGGTCCTGACCATCAGAGAACAGAGTAATGGGGACTAACAAAGTGTGTCGAGAAACAGATGGACTACAGTCTGTAAATATAGGACTACAATGTGCATCTATGTGGTTTGTGGAACTCATAAAATGATCAATGAGTAGAAACATGGAGGTGCACCTAAAGTGATCAGTGAGAGCACTTGTGCAAGATGATGTATTCAAAACAATTCCAACAATTACTATTTCAATGTTTATTATTAGTATGGTGATATTTTCTGTTCAGTGAACCTAAAGAGACGATTTAGCTGTTAAGGTACATTGCACTTATTTAGACTAATAAGTTACCCATTTGTTAACAAAATAGCTTTCTCATTTGAGTGTCAGTATGAGGAGCTTGTATATGTGTACGCGACCTGGAAGACATGATATGAATTCATCTCTAAATTTCACTTTCCATATCAGGTTCATTTTACATTTGCTTCTAAAAAGAGTAATATAGTAATCAATTCTGTTTTAATGGCAATGGTTTTTATACACACACATTTCATTAGAAACTACTTTGAATTTGTACTTTTAGATCATTTTCATACCTATGGACTTTCCTTTCTTGTCCACCCAAGAACATGGGGGATGCAAACTTTTGAACTCAGCTGTAAATTAAGCTTATTACGTTGTTTATTAAGAGTTGAAATAGATATATGAAACATTCTCTAGACATATTCTATGAACATATGAACCAAACAAACATTTGAAGCTTCCCAGAAGAGACTGATTAATTCCGGATTGTAAATGACTGGAAAACCAAGACTTGGTCAGATATGCCTTGCTTTTGAATTTATTCCAATGATGCCAAGCTGTTGTGCGCCAAGCAGGAGGTCCAACGTCTACAGTAAAGGTCTACAATAAAGAAAGTGCTTTTTTTTTTTAAGTGTCAAGTTTACATTGCAAGTGGACAACTGTGTGTTCAGATTTATCTCACCACCAGCCAAATAACATCTGCTCAGTGGTAAGGGTCTTGCTCAAAAACCCAACAGTTGCAGCTTAGTAGAGGTGGGATTTGAACCCTGGACCTTCTGGTCCATAGTCCAGTCCTTTAACGGCTAGACCACCACAGTCCCAGGGGGAGAAGGGCCTTGGTAAGAGAGGTGACCAAGAACCCAATGGTTGCTCCGGCTGAGTTCCAAAAAGCCTGTGAGAAGATGGGAGAAACTTCCAGAAAGTCTACCATCACTGCAGCACTCCACCAGACTGGGCTGTATGGCAGAGTCACCAGACAGAAGCATCTAATCAGTAAAAGACAAAAAAAACCTGACTGGAGTTTGCAAAAAAAAGCACCGAAAAAAGCACGTAAGGGACAGTGAGAAAAAAGATTCTCTGGTCTGATGAAAAGATTGAACACTCGGAAATGGGAGGCCCTCAGAGCCAAATTTCAAGGGTCATAACAAAGGGTCTGAATACTTATGTCTATGCAATTTTTCAGTTTTTCCTTTTTAATACATTTGCAAGAGTTTCACTTTTGACTTTCTCTTTATGGGGTATTGAATGCAGAATGGTGTGGGACAATATATATATATATATATATATATATATGGTCATCATCACGGTTGTTTGTTTAGCATGGGGATCTGTGTCTGCGTCATACCTGTGCTTTATTTGAACAGTGGCTCAAACCTCCAGTGCTGAAACTACTCCAGCTTCAAACATTACATCATCCTGCCTCTTCTCTCGCTCAGTGCTGCATGTCTGAACTGAGCCTGAGGTTCTCAGTTTTGTGACAAAGCTTGTGAGCTGCTACATGTTGTCTTTGTTAAGTAAGTCTGAGAAAAAAAAAAACAATCCACAACTACTAGTCATGGAGTCAGCAGTTGAAACTCTGGACTGCTAATCAGAAAGATGCGAGGGATGCAAGTTGTTGGACGCTTGATACTTAAACCTTCATAGCTCACTTTAATTTCTTAAAAAAAGTATGAGAGTCTGAATTCTGAGTCATGGACTACGCTGATGAAAAACAATACATAAAGCTGCTTCCAGTTTTTTTTTCTACAAACATATGGCCTTACACAGCACCTGCTATATGCAAACACGCACCCTTGCACTGAACCTCCCGCCTCGCACACAAATGAATGCAAACTCAACAACACTCCTGGCCCTTACACTGAAGGAATGAGGGCTGCAGCGTTGCAACTCTGAGGGGTGCGCAATTTGCACCCACAGTCAGTCATAACCATTCCTCATCACCCACTGGGTCCAAATGACTGTTAGTCAAGCTGCTGATGAGCTAACAGCCTGTCACGACGTCAACCCTGGCTTCCACTCCTCCGCATTCGCTCACTAAAACAAACACTCATGCACAAACACTGCGTGGCCTTATCTTGCGTTGCGTCGTGGCCACGAATGCTACAAAACAAATCGTGCCGAACGCCCGGGTCCATTTGAGGAAAGGAAATGCATTAGCTAGATAGTGGAGTCAGATGAAGCGCTAACTCATACTATTAGCATACAGAGTTCCTATGAAGCAAGGTGTACTTTAACATTGTTAATACGTGCTGATGTTTGTCACGTCTCCCATGGGGCTCACGCTGAATCGATGTGATGTGGATAAAACCTGGTGGGAAGCTCCTTGTGCTTTGTATAAATCTGAAAACAGCCTCTCATGTGCATTGGTTGGTGAGTAATGCTGTGAATGTACGGGACCTCTCAAAAATGATGAAATAACCACACTTATATGATGTTCACCCAGCTGTTGTATCATAACAAATAAACAAATGACAGACACCAAACAGTTTCTGCTTAAGAGATGAACATTCCGATTTCAAAACTAAATACTGAGGAAAAAATTATGGAAGCATCACCAAACAATTAGTAGCCTACTTTGTAGCTCCTCTATTGAGCTACAACCCCAAATCAGAAAAAGTTGGGACGGTATAGAAAACTTTATATGGTTGTGGGACTGTGGTAGCCTAGCGGGAAAGATGCTGGACTCTGGACCACAAGGTCCAGGGTTCAAATCCCACCTCTGCCAAGCTGCCACTGTTGAGTCCTTGAGCAAGGCTCTTAACCCACAATTGCTTGGATTGTAAGACTGTATCAACTGTAAGTCGCTCTGGATAAGGGCGTCTGCTAAATGCTGTAAATGTAAATGTTGTAACAACACACTTGTATGTGAATTTGGGGTGTCCACATACTTTTGGGCATCTTTAACCGAAAAAATCCTATACTGAGCTTGTTGGATCTATCTATAATAGGCAACTTTATAACTCTGCAACCAAGTTCTCTTCTCCCTCCTGTCCCTATAATGTTGTCCAGGAATTTCTCATTACCTTGACGTGGGATGTGACTTTAAAAATGCAATGCTTGTTAATAACGTTCTTTATAGGTTTTCTTCCTCCTCACCTCTATTCATGCGGCACCTTGCAACCGGGCCTCGTGAGAGTACACCAGCAGTTTGAGCCTTTAAATAAAACCCTGGCCTGATTCTGTTAGAGAAAGGAGACACGGGGAGAAAGTGAAAAAGTACCTGAGCATGGATGAATACACTGGATATATAGAGCATGGGTTCAACATTATCCATAAAGGCATGAAGTGGCTTCAAATTTTTAGTTCAAATTGAGCTGATTGTTTTCCACTGTGGCTATTGTACACACACTGGCCCTTTGTACATAATTATGAAGTTTTAAAAAAATATACTAGCATATTTGGAGCCAAAAGTCTAGACTGCAGGGGCCTTAAGCCTGCGCACGAAAATTTAAATGACAGGTGAAAGTGAGGGTTGCAAAGCAAGACACGACGATGCTGCGATTTGCAAACCAAACAGGCTAAAGACTGATCAGCCATGAAAATGAGCCAGGAACAAGAAGTCACCAGCAGAATGTGACTCTACATCATCAGGAAATAGGTTAGGGTCTACAATGAATGCTGGGAAATGTAGTCATTCGAGTTAAGTTGAATGATTATCATAGTATCCCCATCTTTCCAGCATCCCATTTTTGCTCTGGATAGAGCTTTTCTAGTCATCCGCAATGTCACACAAGCTCACAGCTCAATGCATACATAAAGTCAAGTCACATTTATTTATATAGGGCTTTTTACAACAGCTTTACAAATATATTGGCTCAGAGCCCTAGCTGAGTAAGCCTGATGCAACAGTGGGAAGGAAAAACTCCCCAAACGTTAGAGGGAAAAAACTTTGGGAGGACCAAGACTCAAATAGGGACCCATCCTCCTTGGACAGCCTGGATGTTTAATATAAGAATTAAAGAATATGTGTAAATAAAATATACTACTTAACATTAGAATAGAATAATATATAGACTACAGAGATCTTAAAGATCTTCTGACCATAACTGCAACAATGACCAAAATGTCAACTTTTCATTCTGAACTTCATAGACTGTTTCCATATAGAGTGCAAACCAGCCTAAGATCATGTGCAATGCCAAGTGTTGGCTAGGGTTTTATAAGGAACACCGACATCACACTCTACAGCAGTGAAAACATTATCTTTAGTTATTTAAATTGTTTTTATACAGTACAATATCAAACAATAGGTTTGAAGTCCTAAAATGAATCTGTAATATCGGCTAATATTATAAATGTAGAATAATTAATATTATATTAAATATTAGATACACTCACCTACATTTCTGCAGTGTTCTGCAGATTCTGGACAGACACTGCACAAATGTGAAATAAAATAAATGAATTTAAAACAAAAAACAAAAAAAACAAAAAAAACTCTAACCATAATCTCATAATGGATAAAAATATATGTTTTTACTCATCATTTTTAGAAATGGCAATTACAAAACTCACTAAAAATAGTTTAATAGTCTTAAGATAGTTTAGTAATAACTACTTATTGGCACATAAGTTCTAAGTTATAGAATAATTTCATTTGAAAGGTAAAATCTTTACATCATGCTTAGAAAAAAAATCTGCCTAAATAGTGAAATTATTCACTCAAAGTTAGTAACTAATATCTTGGCGGAGGCTGAGTTATTGACTTATTAATTGTATTAATTTGTCGACAGCAGCAAGGTTCATACATTCATACGGCGCCAATTTAGAGTGACCAATTAACCTAACATGCCTTTGGAAAGTGGGAGGAAACTGGAGCACCCAGAGTAAACCCACATGGACAAAGAGGGGACATGCAAACTCCTCACAGGTTGAGTCTGAGGTCGGGATCGAACCGGGGACGCTGGAGCTGTGAGGCAACTGCTCTTATCCCTGAGACTGAATCGTCTTCATTTATACAGTGTTATAATAATGTGAAATGAGAGTTTACCTACAGGTCTTTTCACTTGCTGACTGGTAAACAATAGAAAAAATTAACAGATATTTTCCACTTAAATTGTGTACAGAGTGGAATTTCACACCGACTGACTTCCAGACTTGACTGGACTAAAGTCATGGCCCGAAAAAACATTAATAACGTGCAGGTTAAGATGTTTAAATAAAATGTTACTCTCTCTGTCATGTGCTGTTCCCTCGGTCTCTGAAATGGTCTCCATATACCATTTAGTCACAAAAATGACAGCTGTCTAAAGCTGCTTTGTGTTGTGTTTTTCTCCGAGCTGTCAGTGATGTGGAAATGCAATGGTGTAATGTGTTTTGTGTTTGTGTGTGCATGTGTGCTCTTGCAGGTGCTTCTGACAGATCCTTGACTCTAGCAGGATCAGCTGTTCATGACAGAAAGCAGCTGAGGAAGAGCAGGAAGGTGACATCCATCTCTGTCTCAGATTTTCTGCATACATGTTAAGTCCAAGTTTTTGGAAGGAATTGTGCTAAGGGTCAAGGTGCAATTGTTTTTCTTTTACAAATGTTTTTTTGTAATTAATTTAAACGTATTGTGGTCTATTAAAAGAAAGCTCAAGTTTAAACATTAAAACTTATTTTTCATATCTAGGACAAATAATTGATACTTTTTTTTTTATGGATTGCTCATTTTCCTGTGTATCACAAATAACAGGAAAACTAAAATAAACTAAAAATATTCTTTATTTATCATTCTAGATTTATCATCGTCACTAAAAAGCGAAAAGGCTAAGATTTGCTAAAGCCCACAAACATTGGAATGAAGATCAGTGGAAAACAGTACTATGGAGTGACCAATCCAAATTTATGGGTCAAATTGTTAAACAATCTGTTACACACTTCCTGGCAAAAAAAATAAAGTCACACACGGGTCGCCTTTAGCTTTGCTTAGGGCACACATTCGCTGCAACGTCACAACATTTACTTCTGTCCAGAGCTGCATTCATTTTTTTCCCCCCAAGATCTTGTACTGATGATGGGAGATTTGTTCCACTGCACAAAGTCTCCTCCAGCACATCCCAAAGATTCTCAATGGGCTTCAGCTCTGGACTCTGTGGTGGACAATCCATGTGTGGAAATGATGCCTCATGCTCCCTGAACCACTCTCTCACAATCTGACCCTTCTGAAACAGATGAGCATCTTTTCCATGACCACAGGATGTGTCTTTGGACATTTTAACAAATGAGAAGCTACTGACTGCATCAGTTAGGGTTAAAGAACTTGTTGCCAGCTTAAACATAACTATTTAAGTATTTACTTCCAGGTGGTGACCTTTTTTTAGCCGGGCAGCATATATGGTCATTATACCATTGCTAAAACAACAAATCTAATGATCTAGACTTCTGGATAGGTTGATTCTGACATAAATACATTTTACTTGTTCAGAATAAGAAATTCATCTTAGCCTAGGTGCAAAATCCCTGCTTGTAGGAACATCTACAGTACATTATCCTAACTCTTCCAGTTCACTCGCTGTTCTTTCCGCCTTGACAAACCATCTCGTTTGATAGGCTTGTGCAAATTAAACATTTACAAACGTTCCTTTAACCTAAAGTTCTTCAGCGTTGGCGACAAAGACGGAAGAAATTAGGTCCGCATAAAAGACGCTCAGCTTTTGATATGTTCTCCAGTGAATCGAGGCAGATCCTCGGATAAACAGAGTCAGGTTTCCCGCTCTCGCAGCTACACGCTCTTACTGATGGGAGTGAATGGAACCTTCTTTGCACTGTAACAACCAAATGGGGGGTTACATCCCTTTAGACCCATCAGCAGTTTCAATTACTATAATGGATCAATTTAACACAGGGTAGGTGGTTTAATTGAGGAAATGAATCCATTAGTCAGGCCCGTTAAGTAGTTCCTAAGGCTGATTGATAGGTAGGTAAAAGGGGGCCACTGGGTTAGCTTTTTGGAGCGGACACTTCATTTAGGAAACCTACACAGACACAGGAAGAACATGTTAAATTCCACAAAGTCTGTAAAGATTGAATCTAGAACGCTGGACCTGTACAGCACCATGAGGACGCCAGCCAAATGACAAATCATGTAACCAGCTTAAGCCTTTTTAGTTTTATACAGGTTCTACATGTCTAAAAAAGAAGAGGAATCCCTCCGTTTCAACCTGACAAGCATTATTGCTTTGGAAACACACTTTGAAGGATGGTGTAGCGATGAAGGTCATGGCCACCCGCAGAACCAATTACTGCAGCAGGAAACATGACTGGAACAGACTATATCTAAACTGTGCAGCGTGCCATCTGTCTGCCTCCCTGACATACATTGTGATTAAAAGCCAGACAACAGGTATGTTCGGACTGACCGGAATGGGTCTGACCGGACATTGCATTAGTCACAGTCTTTTTAGGCTACTGTAATGTAAATGTAAAGCATATTTTGAATTTTATTTACTATAGGACAGGCACATACACTTAAGTACGCCATTTACGGCTTGTTACAAATATGTAGCGGAAGGGCATCCACACGGAAATCAAAAGAAATCGAAATGTCGGATTGCAGTAAAACTCGGCATGCAGTCACGTCTCAGGCAGTTACGTAAATGATTAGAGGTGTGGTCTGATTAGACACTGGGTCTTGCCACAAGTGGACATAAAGCTGCTTCCACCACTGCTCTATGAAAAGGCTTTCAGAGGCTACTTTTGGGTAGTGTACATCTTGGTGAGAGATCGTTGACTGTTAGACATGCCTCTATGATGCACTCGAAGACATTTTGCCCAGTTGACAGACTTGGACAGGGGGAGCATCATTAGACTGAGTGAAGCAGGATGGGCATTTTGGGAAATTGCTCATCATCTAGGCCGTTCTGATCTAGCTGTTAGGAGGTGTTGGGAGCAGAGTTTCTGTGAGGCCACACACATAGGCCCAGACATACCACCAGTAGAGAGGTCCGCCGTCCAGACACAGGTGGCACCTTCACTACACGTCTCTGCCCAGACCATTTCCAGGTGCTTAGCAGAAAGACATTTGTTGTCACGGTGCCCATTATGTGTCCTGCTATCGACCGCCAGCCACCATCACCTTCATTTGCAGTGGTGTCGTGAACGAGAAACCTGGACTGCTGTGGACTGGAACCATATCATCTTTAGCAGTTCTGTTTGGGATCCGACAACGAGTATGGAGGCCTCGTGGTGAGCTCTTCAATCCTGCCTTTGCTGTGGCGTGACACACTGCCCCAGCTCCTGATGGGATGGATACAGGTTTGCTACATAGTGTAATCTCTTCCATGTTTTTTTTCCAATGGGTGTACGTCAACCGAGTCTCTAGTCCAAACGTGAGGTAAGGTGCAAGTGAGCATACAACCATAACCTTTCACATAAATTCTTAACTCCCGCCTCTGCTCATGGGTCTGCAGTGTTGATTGGCTGTTCAACGCTCTTGACACAATCTATTGGTGGTTGTCCTGCCAAGCCTTCGCACAGAACCGCGATCTATAGAACCCACTGCAGCGTGATAGGAGGAGGGCAGAAGAAGCAAAACGCACTACACTAGACTAATGCACTGCCATTTCAAGTAACATAATGGCACACAAATAAGCCATTAACATAGGAGTCTGTTATACTTAAGTAAAATATGGTAATTAGAGTGCTGTACTTTGGGCAGCACTGTACAGTGTGTTTGCCATTCTGCAAACAGTCGCAACATTCGGAGTTAAAAGACAGATTTGTAATTACAATTACAATGTATTATAATTTTTAAGACCTCAGCCGTTGAATCGACCGAACAGATGTTCAATGGGGTGTACTTGTATACTGTAGGCTTAATGCACAGTCTTTCTCTCCACAGTTATATCCCTCTTGTAACGTCACTTTTTCATAGTCTTCATTTTGATCTGCCGCAGTGCTTTAGCTTGGAATGTAAGTGACCTTTCTAAAGCTTTAAGGGCACACACACAGAGTGCCAGTCTCCTCCTCAATAGCTGCTGCAATGTACTTGAGCACTGATGCATTGAGGCCGCATTTGCTCTCATTGCAGTTTTGTGCTTTTCTCTGTTACGTTCAAGGAGTGTTTCATTCCGAGCTCATAACGGCTTAATAAAGAACGAAAGCAGGTGAGAGCATTGTAGCCCGATCTCATTTGCATGACACTGACTCCTATGGGTGTCATTCATCGTTAGGAAAGATTTGCATTTTCAGATGAGGTGCAGTGATGTGGCACCTTTGAGTTCTGTGATTTGACATATGGAGACATCATGGAAGTGGGCCGAACCAGAAATAAATATGGTAACAAACAAGGTAACAAATGCCAAATGAGATACGAGTTATGATTTCCTTACTAAACAGTCAGCCAATTACATTTATACTCATTGAAATGTCAGATTGCTACAAAACTCTGCATGCATTTATGTCTCAGGCAGATACGTAAATGATTACAGGTGAGGTCTGATTAGACACTGGGTCTTGCCACAGAGAGGGTGTAAAAGTGTTTACCGCTGCACTATAAAAAGTCTCTCAGACACTACTTTTGGGTAGTGTACCTCTTGGGTGACAAGCATGAGAAGCTCACACGGTTTAGTTCACCACCATCTAGACACAGGTGGCACCTTCACTACACGCCCCTGTCTCTGCCCGGACCATTTAAAGGCCCTTAACAGAAGGAAACTGTAACGTCTGTGGTGACGAATCCAGGTCCTGTTTGGGATCCGATGAGGGTTCAGTTCATATATGGAAGCATGGTGAGTGTTTCAATCCTTTGCTGTGGAGCAACAAACTGCCCCAACTGCTGGAGATCTGGGAAGCCATTGCATAGGACAGTCCGTCACCCGTAGTAGTCACACGAGGGACACGAACAGCTCAGTGATATGTGCAGGACATCCTGCTGCCACGGTGGTGCTTTCAGCTGGCATTTTTTTGCTGGCATTGAGTAATGCTCACACAGCAAGGGTTTCCCAGGAATGTCTCTGCCAGATTGCAACTGAAAATATAAATGCCCAAGACTTTTGCACATTACTGTAACTTCGGTAGTCAAGACCAACAAAATGGAAGTTCATATCAGTTAATTGCTTTGCGAGAGAACGTAGCAAATCCACGTTTAAATGAAGTCGCTTGCTCTTCAGTTCGGGTGAAAAATTTGTAATATTACAAACGATTTAACCAGACTCAGCACAAAAACCTGTTTTCTACCCAAAGTCATACGGCTAAACGGTGACACCCGCCATTTGCAAGGATTATTTGTTTCATAGGAAGGTGAGGACAAACATATGAGCAGTTAATGGAGCAATAACTTGCTGAAGATGAATGGATTTAATAAGCCATTGAAGTTAATCGACTTCATTAAACAGAAGTAGCAACGTTTTGGTAGCAACACTGTGCTCTTGGCCAGATCAGTCAGCAATCTATGTGCTTTAAGAGCCAGTGCCAGTTTGTTGTGCAAGCTGCGGTTGAGATAATGAGGTACCTAATCACTTCTTAGTCCCCGGTGGATCTGCAATCCATCAGCAAACGTGCACTGCAAAGTATTAACAGTTTGTAATGTGGTGTGTCATATAATTAGCTCTAAACTGAAAGCACCAACGATAATTCCACTCTAACGATAGGAATAACTTTCTTCACTTCAGATGTTCAACAGGCAAAGATTGAACAATTGTCTTCAAGTCTCAAACTTGAGTGATGGAGAGAATAAAGATATTAGGTTTTTTTTTTAGATCAGAGATCTTTAGTAGATAGCTAGGAGTCAAAAGCAAACCTGTTTGTCAATATACATATCAGATTTTTAGATTTCTTTATATTACTTAATCCAGTTAAGGTCACAGGGGGTGGGTTCCCAACACGCAGCACAGGGCACAAGGTGGGAACCAACTCTAGGCAGAGTGCCAAATCATCGCACAGAATATGTACACGTTCACATCAGGACAGTGTAGAGACAGCAATTGACCTAACTGTCTTTGGAAAGTGGGAGGAAACAGATGTACCTGGAGGAAACCCATGTAGAAACAGGGAGAACATGCAAATTCCAGACAGAAAGAGTCCGGGCCAGGATATGAATGCGGGATCTCTGATGTCCTCGAGCTGCTTACCTCCAAGTCTGAGGACCTACAATTACAATTATTGTTATTATTACTAATTACTATTACTAACTATGTTGTTGTAGAAAAGCAACAAAACATGGGTAAAGCAGAAATCAGAGCATTTGGGTCTGTCTTTACCTCTACGTTTAGCAGAGGGTGGGAGGAGCATGGGGTAAGCCATGTTTTGGAACTCCAAGAAGGCTTTTCAGAAGGATTTTCCATGTAAGCCAGTTTTTCATTAATACTAGAAAAGTGATGAGCGAAGTACCAAACGAGATCAAAATCAGAATTCAAGTCAATCTCTGGTGGCGCCCCCATTCCACCAGACATCCCTCGGAAATGTTACGAAATCTAGTTGAAGGGTCTAACAGAACCCCTGTGACTTATTTAAACGAGCCAATTATTAAGCGGGCCTCACAGGAAACGACATCCACCGCCCTTAATGCCAGCCGGGAGGCAGCAAGTAGGTCTCATTACTATAGTGAAGTCATATATAGAGCCTTACACAGACCTGGGACAATGCTTGCTACTGACTATAGAGGTGTTAAAGTGAGTGCTGGGCAGTCTTAGGCAAAAGTTTAGGTTTCCTTCGCATATTTCAGAGATATTCATCGACAAGAAAATAACACGCTCAGATTGTCGGATTGCTGTAAAACTCGGCAGGCAGCTACATCACAGGCAGATATGACAATGCTTACAGGTGTGGTCTGATTATACACAAAAGGATGTAAAAGTGCTTCCCCGGCTGCCCTATAAAAAGGCTCTCAGAAGCTACTTTTGGGTAATGTAGCTCTTGCTGAGAGTCCGTTGACGCACACCAAGACATTTTCTCCTGGTAGGTCGACTTTTGGGGGGCAGACTATTGGACTGAGAGAAGCAGGATGGTTGTTTCGACAAAATGCATCTTGGTCTTTCTGAACTAGCTGTACCACTACTTTTGGGTAGTGTACCTCTCGGTGAGAGATCGATGGCTGCTAGACATGCCTCTCGCAACTCCCACAGTTTTGTTGTCCACCATCCAGTCACAGGTGGCACCTTCACTACACACCCCTCTCTCTGCCTGGACCATAAATTGAGCGTTGATGGGTCCAGCTGGGATGCATGGGATGCAAGCTTGGACAACCTACGAGTATGCAGGATCTACAGGCCCAGCTGTAACATCTGTATGCAAATGTGCTACAGGATACCATACAGAACCTGAGACATGCCCAACCATATCTCATCTTGTATCCAGGATAGAGATGGCCTAACAGGGTACTAGAACCTTTTTTCAATTGTACAGTTTTCCCTAATCATAATATCATTTTGCTCTAATATTACATTCATATATATAAAGTTTCATTCAGTTCTAACAACTCCTTCTAGATACATTAATTTTTTTTGTCAGTGAGTGTGTGTATATATATATATATTATATATATATATATATATATATATATATATATATATATATATATATATATATATATATATATAGTTATTATACCATTGCTAAAACAACAAATATAATGGTGGTATGTTGGCCTAAGACTTTTGCCCTTTATTTCTGAGGACATCAAATTTAGAGACAAGTTTTTTTTTTAAAGGGAGGGGAGGCCAGTCAGGGGATTATCTCCCAGTGCTTCAACAGTGCCTCCTGATGGCCTTGTAATAGACTGGTATCCCATCTAGGGCATGCTTATGCCTGTAGCCTGTGTTCTACAGAGATAGGCATCAGACACCCTGGCGTTAAACATAGAGAAAATAAAAATAATTTCAAACTAGCTTATTTAATATGTAAGCTGACTATTTTTAGTTTAGTTTAGCCCATTTATGGTTAAGGACATTCCACCTGAAATTTATACGATTGAATTTGGATGCAATGTTGATGTTTTTTTACAATAAGGATGGTCTGATTACAATGTTCATGGTCTGTTGAATGTACCATCCAACATAACATATGTTAATAGTACACGCTGTCACACCTGTGGTAAATGATAACATCTAAATAAATAATAATATCTACATAAAACATGTAACTGGATCTGCGCTGGAACATTAATCACTGTTAGTTTGTGTCTGTCAGATCCATTCTTTGATGATTGTTCTGGTGCTTGTTTACCCAGTGGAAGTACAGAAAATGAATAAAAGCATAATTTATGAGAGAGCGCATTTACACGGCATGTGTGAGATGAATGAAATGCGTTACATCCTGAGCTGACGTTTACCTTTACTGTTGGTGTGAAAACCAAAGCGAGAACGCAGAGTTGCTGGCGTAACGCTGCACCTGCTGAGGAGTGATGCTCCAATAACCTCTTTTCAACTCTCTTGAAGGACAAATGATCTAACCGCAAAGTTTCATTTTCAGCACGCTCGAGGGAGGAGGGATAGTGCAGCAATCAGGACCTTTGCTTTACTCGTGAGACAAACAGAAAGAGAGTCCAGAGAGAGAGAGCAAGATTGTTATCAGTAGAAGAAGCTCTTCAAAAACACAGTAACACTCTGACAAGCAAAGTGCTCATTTTTTAGCAGAAATGTTTACATTTGGAAATAAAATTTAACACACTGCAAGGTGGTTGACAAAGCAGCTTTGCACGATTGAACCTCGTCATGAACCATGTTTAAGTTCCACCATAAACAATCAGATTAAGATCCAGACTGTTTGCTGGCCATGTCATTGAACTGGTATGCCATTCCTGAAAAAGCTTCAATGCTCTTTGCTTCGTGGCAAGATGTACTATAGCCTAAAGGACTTCATAGTCACTAAACCTATTTTCTATCGATGGATAAATCATTATATGATTCATTAGAGTAGCACCAGACAGAATTTGCAGCATCATCTCCTTGGCCAATGCAGATTCGTGACTCATCCCCAAATATCACTTTCATCCAATCATGCACACTCCATGCTGGCTGCTCTTTAGCCCACTGTAACTTTGTCTTCTTCTGTTTAGATCTCGTCTTCATTTGGCTTTTCTCTTTGAAAATCCCTTTTCAGCCAAACGGTTTCTCACAGTTCTGTCACAAACATTGGCCTGTTTCCACCAATTCTCTTGAATTTTCACTCGTTTTGTAGTGCATTTTCTATTTTAAAGTCATACTGCTTTGAGGTTTCTATCTTCACGCTGTGGCATCTTCCTTTTTCTACCCGTCTGTTTTCCTTTCATACATGTCCCAATTTTTTTGAACTTGTAACAGATTTTCTGTGAACAATCAACATCTTTTGCCACCCTGTGTTGGATGTCCTTCTTGAAGTGATTCCATTTACTTTTCCATTGTTTCAAACAACAGCTCTCTTGTTGGGGTAATGTTTCCCTTCAGTTTGCCAACAGGTCCCTCATATCTGCAGAATAATTTGCATTTTATACCAACTTGTGTCAGTATTTGTTTTAGAAATGCAAGGTGCGTCCATTATTTCTTCCTCTATTAGATCTGGAAAAACTATGCCAGTAATTAAAATAATTGAATTGGTTTGGAGTTATGCTTCACAAAGACAGAATATACCTGTACAACTATTAAACAAATATTGCTTGCCGTCGTATATGCGATTTGCTTATTTGCTGTGATGTAAAAAAAGCCAAGTAAACATCCAAGCGTGGTGATTCCATATTTTTTTGCCAGGAGTTGTAAAAGGCATAAATAAGTTCCTCATTCAAATAGTAAAGACAAAGCTTGGCCTGTGGACCTGCAGAGCATGATGTCACTGTAGTGAAATGTACTCAAGAGATGCAAATCAAAGTAGGTAGAATAAAAATGGGTGTGAGCACCTTGCCTTTCCCTTCTTCAGAACATCTGTGTTTTAATTGACTGGACATGTTAATGTAATTAGGCTCTTTGGTTGTAATTTTATGTGCCATGTCCATCTTTTCCATTTGTTTCACAGTGCATTCATTAATGTGTGCAGAAATGTGTTACTTTTCCATTTAGAAAATGAATAAAATGTAACTCAAAGAAGGGTGGTGGTGGTGGTGGTGGTGGTTGTTCCATTCCATTGATGGACAGATTAGAAAGTGAGAGACCAGCACCATACAAACTACCTCACCACTTCCATGACATGTTATTGTTACATGTGTTATCGCTGTGCTGTGGGAATGGGACACAACCCAATCTATGTCCATAATTAGTGCAAGAATACCCAAGATGTGAACAGCTTTAAAAGGAGCACTTGCTCCGGCTGAAAGCTGAATCATCCAAAACATTTGCATTCCTCCCCCTTTCCTGGGTGATATTTGAGTGTTAGAGCTGCAAGCAAGTTTCACATCATCACAGTGTCACGGGATATTTAGAAATTCATTCAACCCACCAGCACAGACCCCCTTCTGTTGACTTATTCACTATCATCAGCCCACTGATTCACTCCAGCTTCTCCAGGATGAAGGGTTGAGTCAGAGATGTGGGGGCTGATCAAGTGCAGCACTGCGCTGAATCATCGGCATCTTATCCAGTATATTCCTCCTCGGATTTTATCAGTCCAATCATCAACAGCAGAAGCCTGGACTTAAACACATCTCCCATTCACCTTTTACACATGGAATGACCGAGAGTACGGAAGAAAGTGTGAGTAGTGAAGAATGAAATCAGCTGACAAAAAGATGAACACACTCATTCAGGTGATAAATTACTTCAGACACTCATTGCTAACGGATACATAAATAAATATAAATCATACAGCCATGCAATATCCAAGTTCAGGCATTGGCAGTAGAATGGGTCGTACTAAAATGACTTTCAGCTTGGCAGGTTCTTCGGTCACCAATCTTTCCACAAGTGTCAATAGTTTGGTGTGGAATAACATCTAGGAACATCCACCCACCAAAGCAATTAATACATTTATGACATTAATGTGCTCAATTGCAGCACTCTCTACAAGCTTCCAAGCTGCCTATGGAAGCAAGGCCAGCAGGCACTGAGAGCTACATGGATTGGGTTAACATGGGATGCCAACAATAGAAATGTTTGCTGAGTTTGGTGTGAAGAACTTGACTGGCCCTCATCTCAATTCCATCCAACATAGGATTTGTTAATGAATTGGAACACTGACTCATCACCCAACCTCACTAATGTTCATGTGTCTCAATGAAACATGGCACCGCAGCAGTCTTAAAGTAGTCTTGGTAGTCTTAAAGTCTTGGTTTGGTCAATGTGGTGTTGAAAGACTTCACTGGCCTGCCCAGTCCTGACCTCAAACCCATCCAACACACTGGGTTGAACAGGTACTCTATGAGCCAGGCCTTCACCCAACATCCGCTCATGTGTAAAGTCATGTTCCAAAATGTATCGGAAAGGCCATTACAGAAAAGGCTGTGGATGGAATCAAATACGCTTTGCTTTATGCAATATATATTTCAGTATATAATCCTTATCAGTGTTGTGGGGGCTCCAGTGACCATCTCAGAGTGAACATCACGGTTCACTGATGTAGCAATTGATCAGACACAGCCAATTGTGACTGTGATGCCTGACCAGGCCAGAAGGCACCACCGCCGAACAAGCAGAGTGCCCCATATTTTTCATTTTAGATGTGTTATTTATTCATCTTAATTGTGATACACCTAATTGTGTAACTCCAGAATGAGAAAGAATGACTACAGAAGATGTAAGGTGCATGGTTTACATTCTAGGAGGGTACCAAACGCCGACAGACAATATTTGCATTGGATATGAGTTGTTGGTTTAAAGGGAGGACAGTGTGTTTGACTGGCTTAAACACACATCTGCAAAAATCAGGTGATCATTGGCAATGCTTTTTTTTTTTTATCCCCAAACATGACATATGCTTGGTTTACAGTGTTGTACAATGCACACAACACTCGTATATTCAAAGTCCAATCCACACTGAGATCATTTTTATAAGCATAGTTTCAATCATAGTCCAGACTTGAAATGTAAACCTCTGGGATTAGACGCTCTTATAAAGCATTTCTAAGGACACTACACAAAAGACAACTGTCTACAAATGGTGCAAATTCAGTACTTTGCCCACTACTCTTCCAGGGAATGGGTGTCTGCAAATGTCACATCAAAAACACAATGTGCTTCATTCTTTGTAGTATTCTTACTTTTATTGAGTGTTTTGCGTTCACATTATTGCGTTGCAGTTATATTATTCTTTTGGTTATGTTGAAGTAGCTGATTAATGTCAACTTCCTGAAGTACTTTTTCCATAGGATTATGCAGCAGATAGTATCTGTTTTGTAATGTAGTATTCCTATCAACTTCCTGAAGTACTTTTCCCCCACATTCTTGTGTTTTGTAATGTTTTAGTATTCCTGTCAACCTCCAGAAGTACTTTTTCCACAGGATAGTGTTGTGATTATAGTATCCTTTTTGTAGTGTTGTAGCATTCCTGTCAATGCACTGAAGCACTTTTTCCACAGGTTTGTGTTTTGTAATGTCCTAGTATTCCTGTCAACGCCCTGAGGTACTTTTTACACAGGTTTGGGTTTGTAATATTTTTAATATTCCTGTCAACTTCCTGAAGTACTTTTTCCACAGGTTTGTGTTTTGTAATGTCCTAGTATTCCTGTCAAGCAAGCATTTTTTCCACAGGTTTGGGTTTTTGTAATGTTGTGGTATTCTGACAACTTCCTGACGGAGGTACTTTTTCCACAGGTTTGTGTTTTGTAATATTTTAATATTCCTGTCAACTTCCTGAAGTACTTTTTTACAAGTTTGTGTTGTTAATGTTGTTGTATTCTTGTCAACTTCCTGAGGTAACTTTTTCCATAGGTTTGTGTTTATAATGTTGTAGTATTCCTGTCTCAACTTCCTGAAGTACTTTTTTAACAAGTTTGTGTTTGTTTAATGTTGTTGTATCTTGTCAACTTCCTGAGGTACTTTTCCACAGGTTTGTGTTTGTTAATGTCTTAGTATTCCTGTCCAATGCCCTGAGGTAAATTTTTTTTCACAGGTTTGGGTTTGTAATATTTTAATATTCCTTTCAACTTCCTAAAGCAGGTTTTTAACAAGTTTGTGTTGTTAATGTTGTTGTATTCTTGTCAACTTCCTGAGGTACTTTTTCCATAGGTTTGTGTTTATAATGTTGTAGTATTCCTGTCAACTTCCTGAAGTACTTTAACAAGTTTGTGTTGTTAATGTTGTTGTATTCTTGTCAACTTCCTGAGGTACTTTTTCCACAGGTTTGTGTTTGTAATGTCTTAGTATTCCTGTCAATGCCCTGAGGTAATTTTTTTCACAGGTTTGGGTTTGTAATATTTTAATATTCCTTTCAACTTCCTAAGCAGGTTTTCAACAAGTTTGTGTTGTTAATGTTGTTGTATTCCTGGCAACTTCCTGACGTACTTTTTCCACAGGTTTGTGTTTGTAATGTCCTAGTATTCCTGGCAACTTCCTGACGTACTTTTTCAACAGGTTTGTGTTTGTAATGTCCTAGTATTCCTGTCAACACCCTGAGGTAATTTTTTCCACAGGTTTGGGTTTGTAATGTTGTGGTATTCCTGACAACTTCCTGAGGTACTTTTTCCACAGGTTTGTGTTTTGTAATATTTTAATATTCCTTTCAACTTCCAAAAGTACTTTTTCAACAAGTTTGTCTTCGTAATGTTGTTGTATTCCTGTCAACTTCCTGACGTACTTTTTCCACAGGTTTGTATTGAAGTCTGTGTAGTATTCCAACTTTTATTCACAGATTAATAACTAATCACAAAAGTAACAACTTCCTTATATCGGTTCCTCCATTCAGTGCTCTGATGACAAAACCTCTGGTCATCCCAAATCATTTACTATCTTGCTAAGCAGCATGAAAGAGTAAAGATGCCAGTGAAGAACCCAGGTGCTCTGGTTTCTTCCTACATCCCTAAGACATCTCTAAGATGTTACGCTGTGTGTATGCATGCATGTGCCCTGGACTAGTGACCTGTATTTGGGGCAACGCCCCCTACTCCCCTCACTCCCCCTCCCTCAGACACTGTCTGTAGCTCATTGTACTACATAAAGGCATCTCTTACGTTCGAGACAAATGCAAATTTCCCGAAAGCTCTCAGACCTATTTTTATTTGCAAACGCAAAACAGGAGATGGCACTTGAGCGTCATAACAGCGTTTTAATTAAAAAACGAGTTACAGAGAAATCATTTTACCAAGTGCCTTGGCATACAAAATCAAGAAGCAAGTGTCAATAAAGAACAGTATTAAATAATTTGGATTTATCTAGGGGAGAGCTGATAAAGTTTTTTTTTTGTACATGTGCAATTATTATTTATTATTATTATTATACACAACTATACATTCATGTCAAGTTCAAATGAATCAATGGGATTTTGACACAAATGCAAAAAATAAAAGTTAAGTCAAAAGAAAGCTGTGTTTAAATAATGTCACCGTTGCTAATGATATAACTGTACGAAATTAAGATCATTTCAAACTTAGGCACGTCATTTTTTCATATCTGAGGCTTTGAGAAATGGAAAGTGCGCCTGGAATCCACTGTGAAATTGGAGCTCAGGCAACAAAGTGGCTAACGCTTTGTATGCATGCACTTTTGTAAACAAGGTTACCGAAGACTGAGGGTCTGCTCTCAATCCAAACACAACCTCATCCTTCGCTTCTACTAATCTTCAGCCAGCTAAGCAACAACCATCCAAATTCCTCTAGTTTCCTGATATGAGGCGCAAACACATCTACAAATCCCTATATGATCAGTATTTTTCATTCAGGCAAGAAGTTTCTTTGGCTTTAATAACACACCTATACTAATTAGCAGGAATCAAAATAATATCGTCACATGTCGTCATTCAGTCCTACATACTGGACTATTAAACGTAATCCCACCACCATCAATCCTACCGTATTAAAAACCCTTAAATCAAACGCTCATTGAATTCTTCTAGGAAAAAAAAATTAAGCCACTTGACATTTTGTTCGTCAAAGAACGAACTCCTCTGTGAGACCACTCTCAGGGCCCACACATCGTCGGCAAATTCATGGCAGGCTCAAGTCTGTGTACTTTCTACTTTTAACAGTTATACAGTCACGTTACTTAGTGCTACACAATACGCAGTTGTAGAATAACACAGAAGACCTCCTCAGATCTACTACAGTTATACCATCACCCAGTTAAGTGCATTCACACCTACAGAATAACTGAATAAATGTTTGAGAAGTCAGCAGGTTTCCAATCACGTCATGAACCTGAAATCGAAAAACTGGGTTTTTACCATTTGAGTTCTCACTTCTTAGTTTTACACATCTCAGTCAGGATGATATACGACACACTGCATTCTCTCAGCGTACATGATCAACAGTCTTATGCGAAAGTCTTGGCAGCCTTGGTCAAATCGCATGTCATGGTTTAATTGTTCCTAAAATGTTTCTTTTATTCAGCATGCATTTAAATGTGTGGCTGCACACAGTTGCACACTTATCTGAATGTTCGAACTTTCGATAAACAGAAGCCCATTTCCATTATTTCCTAAATAACTTGTTAATGCCTCTAAAACCCCACCTACTTTTAATGACATCAGCTTAATAGAGCAACACTTCTGACTGGCCATTCTACAGAACATGTGTGTACTGGTCGGTGTTTCGCCTGTGTAATCAGCAAAAACCTCATCGTGTGCATGTGTGTTTGCATTTATATATCATTGTGGGGCCACAAGGACAGATAGATCTTTTTTAAATTTGCGGGAACATTTGCTGGTCCCACCGAGAAAATGCAGCTTTGAAAAACCAAAGGTGTCAAAAGATCTATTAGGAAACTGTCAATAACATTATGAGTCGGTGTGTCTTTAATTAGCTACAGCATTATGTCGGTGGAAAGGCCCCACAGGTATAGTGAGACACGTCTGGGTGTGTGGGGTCAGGTTTATATATCATAGTGAAACCAATTGTGGGGACATTGTGCAGATCCCCATGAGGAAAACTGCTTTTTACAGAAAAAGTAAAAAAAAATAAAGAAATAAACAAAAAAAACCATAACAAAACCAAAAGAGTCAAAAGATCTCCATTAGGTTATGGAGGTTAAGGTTACGTGTAGGTGTGGCTTTAATTAGCTACAGTAATCATTAAGTCAGTGGAAAGTCCCCACAGGTATAGCAAGACAAACGTGTGTGTGTTTGTCCATATTATCTAGTGTCAAAATCTAAAATCTACAGGTAACCCTGCCATTACCTCAGTTAACACCTAAATCTGAAGAAAGTGAGAGAGCCATTCAGAACGCCATCTACTTCCGCAATTTTCCCAATTTGCTCTATCGAGTTGCTTCAGACAGTGGATAAACCTCCAAACATTATAGCAGGAACTGCTAAGGCTGTGTAGAGTTCATTCAAAAATTTCAATTCAACAAAACACCTCATCTGATCTGAGCGCCCAAACTTTTGCATAAGACTGTAATCCTTTATGCTATGTATTTCTGATCTGCTGGCTGAAAGGTCAGTTGGCTTGAGAGCTAGCAATGAGTCTGTCCTGGTGTTTCTTTAGTCTGTTTTTAAGCAAACACTGAGGCGTCCCAAACCACACCTCAACTCTATCAACACCTTCATGACTCCATTACTTTGTAGTATGGCAGTATGTGGGTTGGGACGGGCTGTTCTAGGTGTTCTCTGTTTCGCTGCAGAACCAGGCAAGAATATCCATGCCCTGCATATAATTACTATTCATTGCTGGACCAACACCTAGACATACAGTACTGTGCAAAAGTCTTAGGCCGCTGTTAGATTAGATATACCGTCGATTTTGCAGTGGTATAACGACCACATATAATTATTAATCAGTCTCTATGAGAATACAAGCAGAAAATACAGGAAATTTATATGCAGTATTAAAAACAAAACAAAATTAGAAAAACAGCTTCTACAGGCTAGAGTGGCAAATATTTAGTGTGACCATCCGGCAGCTTTCCACTGAACTTCAGTGGAAAAAAGTATTTGTTGTGACAACGTTACACATGGTCATTATAACAACGCTAAAACAACAAAGCTAACGGTGGCCTAAGACTTTTGCACATCACTAATTCTCCCATTTCTCTCAATAATCAGATTATTAGTGTGCTCGTGAAAGTACTCAACGAAAGGCCTGGTGAGGACAGATTTAGGAATTGTTTTAAGGCTGAAGGTTCCTATGGCAACCAATATCCCATACCGTCATGAGAAACCTGTTGAATGTGGCTGATATATTAGAGTGCATGTCAAGAGTTTCTTTACATTTGCCATTCCAAAGCAGACTTTCAGATCACCGGATCACCGTCGGATGAGGTTTCAGGATGAAGTACTGTCTCCACAAGGTGCGCTTTTAAATGAGAAGCATAAATAAAAGCAAGAATCGAGAACTTCTGAGGAGGACTGGCAGCAAATTTGGCAAATTTCAAGTAAAACTTTGGGGGATAAAACTGAAGGAACGTGTGCGCCTCCGATTTCTCTTCAGAAGACTTTTGATCGTCTAGGCCAGAATTGATCACATGGGCGTTGATGATGTAGTGCTGAAGATCTCCTCGCTGTACTCTGGTTCCAGGAAGACGGTGTCTGAGAGGGTTTCTCCGTACACCCCATTACCTGCCGGCTTTAAAGGGAGAGGCTCTGGCAGTCCCGCTCGGTCGCTCATGGAGAGTCATCCAGTAGCCTGGTGGATTTATTGGGGTAATTGATAGCCAAGCTGATGGCGGCGATGTTCTTTAGGGCCTGCGCAATAAAAATGAGAGAAAGGGGACATAAAAGAAAAGTGAAGGAGAAGCCAGAGTCAGGAGAGCGAATACAGAGAGATGATTAAGCTAAACACTGCAGGAAGTTCATCATCCTGTTTTACACTCCTGTACAGTCCTCGAATGCCTACGCAGTTCTCGCCGAGTGTGTTCGCATGCCCTTAATAATCCAATCATAATCAGATTTCTACAGTTCTTAGATTATTCAAGTGGACAAGTGATTTCCCAGATTGGATTAAGGTCTAGAAATCTGATAGAGAGAGCTGGATTTAGCTCAGTTATAGGATTTCTCAGTGCTTGCATCCCCTTACTCTGATTTCAATCAGTTTTTTCTTTGCACGCACACAAAGGTCCTGGATGCGGCCAGTGCCAGGTCCGGCTATTGTAGGCATTTCTGGGCTTATTGTTCTATAGAATATAGGTATTTGTGGGATCGGATTTGGAGCTTGTTTCTTTTTGAGCTTGATCTTCTCCCCTCCCGACCCTCCAATATTCCTGCAAGTTGGTTTTGTCAAGTTTAAAGGAAAACTCTACATTATCTATAATTCCTTTTCAACTAATCAAGTAGTAACCTCTGCATTTCTTTAGCCCATTCGTTCCTTTTGAGCTTGTTTCCACAGACATTGTTTTGCCAGGTTCTCTTGTGGGATCTGTCAATCCTGTGAATGAAAAACACAGCACCTGGGACAAATTGGCTTCCATACAAATTTTTGGGGGTACTCTGGAATGAAAAGCAGTAAGTACATGATCAAAGAAATTAGGAATTCGAATAAAATCGTAACAAAGAATTCCAAGAAATTTGATGATGATGTGTGAGATTAATTGCCCGAAGTCGTGTATGTGGAGCTTTCCTACTTATCCGATTACCCCAAAATGCAGGGTAAAATCGTTCGATCGTCAAAAAAAACAGGAAGAAAAATCACGGAGCGAAACGTCTCTGCATAAACCAGGGCTACGGATATTGGGAAAATGCATCGGACACCCTGTGCGTGAAAGTTCTCAATAGCGTCCTACACATGATTCACCAAAACGGCGTGGCAACTCTCTCCTATCAGACCAACCACAGGCTAATTACGAAAAGCATTCGAGTCCAACCAAAACCCACAAAACGCCCAACGCACACAAACCATGAACAGCTAACAGGACAGCACGAAACACAAAATACTACGAGGCTGGAACATTATTAGCTACAGGACAGCACCAACGCTCTATCGGGTTACTGAAATCAGGACTAAAAAGCAGGTTAGTATCTGATCGATTTGGTGGAAGCGATGACCACCTTTGCAGCATTATCGCATGTGTGAAAGCTTGTGAGATTCAACGACTTTTCAGACCCCTCTAGCAAAGCTACTTTCTAAACTCGCTAGCGACCAATTGAGTGGCTTTTTGTACAAAACGTATACTAGTTAGATAGATTACATAGTTCTAAGAGAAGAAAACCACACAAGAGGAACAGGCTGATACCATCTGGACCAGTCTTGCCAAACTATATTCAGAGGAAGTAGCTAAAGTCTGCTTGAAATCTGCTAAATGTCACTGGACGAGGGAATGCGGTAATCTCATTATTGGTGACGTTGTATTTACAACCCCAAATCAGAAAGGATTGGGACAGATATGGAAATGAATATTAAAAACAGAGTTTTTACATTTACTTTCACCTGAAATATTTTCATGTTTTGTTGGTCAACTTAATTTGATTGGTTAATACACATCCATTCTGCAGTCAGGCCTGCAAGCACATTCCCACAGAAAAGTGGGACGGGGCAATAGGGGTCGTAATGAATTAAAATCTCGATAGAGGGGTCTGAAAGTCGATATAGATTAATCTACAACAAAAAATTTGCTCGTTGAAACAGGCATCCGACAAGATGTGGCCAGATCTCACCAAAAATAAGCAAAACAGGTCTATTGTAAAAAGAAGCAATTGGCTTTAAAAAAAAAAAAAACAAAGAACAAAAGCCAAAAAACGTTATATTTGTATAAAACCGATCATAGTGGGAGGAGGGGACGAATGATCGGGGTATACAAATATACATACAGGTATAGTTTTTATAGTTCAATTTTTAAATGAAAGGGATAATTGTATAAAGAGGAAAAAAAATCCAAACACATGCCCTGTGTGAAAAAGTGACCCCCCCATCCTGGTAAAACATAACTATGGTTTTCACCACCTGGAGTGCACTGTCTCTAGGCACACCCAGGGCCTGATTATGCCACACCTGTTTCAAAACCAGGACATCAGCATAGGGACCTGGCCTGACAAAAGTGAAGTACAACCAAAGATCCCTAAAAAGTTACACATCATGCCGAGATCCAAAGAACGTTCAGGAACCAATTTGAGAACGAAAGGAAGTGAGGAATCTATCAGTCTGGAAAAAGGGTTATAAAGCCATTTTCGAAACCTTTGGGACTCAGGGAACCACAGCAGTGAGAGGCCATTGTCCACAAATGGCGAAGACAGGAACAGTGGTGAACCCTTCCCAGGAGGGCTGGCGACCAAAATACCCAAAGCGCGCAGTGACGGAAATCATCCAAGAGTACAAAGACCCCACAACAACAATCCAAAAGAAACTAACAGGCCTCACTTGACTCAGGTAAGGTTAGTTTCATGCCTCCATCATAAGAAAAGAGGAACTGGGGGAAAAAATGTTCAAGACGAAAACCACGCTGAGCAAAAAGAAACATTAAAGTCGTTCATAAAATTTTTCCAGAACACATTTGATTATCCCCTAAGACTTCTGGGAAAACATTCCTGTGGACTGACGAGACAAAAAAAGTTGAACTCTTTGGAAGGTGTGTGTCCCATTAACATATGGTGTAAAAAGTAACCACAGCATTTTTTCAAGCAAAAGAAACATTATACCAACAGTAAAATATGGGGGTGGTAGTGTGATGGTCTGCGGTGTTTGCTGCTGGAAGGGGACCTGGAAGACTTGCTGTGATAAAGGGAACTATGAATTCTGCTGTCTACCAAAAAATAATGAAGGAGAATGTTGGTTGGAACCTAAGTTGACACGAACTGGGGTCTGCAGCAGGGACAGTGATCAAAAAACACACCAGCAAGTCCACCTCTGAAACGGCTGAAGAGCACCAAAATGAAGATAGAAGGATTTGAGTGGCCTAGTCAAAGTTCCTGACCTGAATCATATGAGATGCTGTGGCATGGAACCTTAAAAAAGCCGTCCAGCTGGAAAAAACCCTCCACGTGGCTGAATTACAACAAATTCTGCAAAGATGAGTGGCCAAACGGTTCCTCCACAATGCTGTAAAAGACTTCATTGCAAGTTATGGCAAAAACAATTGGTTGCAGTTGGTTGCTGTAAGGGAGGGCCCAACACAGTTATTAGGTTTTAGGGTGCAATCCCCTTTTTCACACAGGGCCATGTAGGTTTGGATTTTTTTCTCCCTAATAATAACACACCTTCATTTAAAAACTGCTTTTGTGTTACTTGTGTGTGTCTCTGAACTAATATTTAAATTGGTCTGATGTGTGCCGAAAACATTAAGTGTGACAAAAATGCAAAAAAAACCCAGGAAATCAGCAAGGGGGCAAACACCTTTTTTTCACCACCGCTGTGTAAGACAAAGTTCTTTGTTGTATGTTTTCCGATGTCTCCAACTTAGTTCCTGCCAATGCTGAACCGAATTCGCCAGTTCCGAAGTTGGTCGAGGAACCCGAGGTACCACTGTTATATAAAAACCCACGTTTTGTAATAAAATCTTTCTGCAACCAGAGGTGCCGCTGTTACGTGTATCAAACAGCTAAGTGTGGCAAGGATAATAATGGGTTAAGACCATAATTAATAAGGATAATAACTTCATCAGCCCACTGGCGTATATGCAAAACAGACGTTCAGTGGCCTCACCCTGTGTTTGCTTACTAATTAAAATTACTCTAATAAATTCCTAGGACCGGATGTGCCACAGTGTTGCAAGATCATCACTTTTTAGATCTGTGAGTGGTCATTAAAGAATGCCCTCAGCAGACAGTAGGGTGTCACGATGTATCACAACTCAAATGGCACATGGGTTATGGTTCTGTTTTATGAGTTCGCCATGTAATGTAATTTGCATTTTTTCAAACACCAGACAGCGCAATGATACGTCCTGCTCCCATACACATTTAAAACCCGAAATGTATTTTAACTGCAGGGGGGACAGGGGAATCACACACTCAAATTCTTAAAACAAAGTACACATTGTTTGAAGGTTATCAGAATAAAAAAGGAAACTTTTTTCTTTCGTTATTTTGAAGGATATGGTGAAGCTACAATAGAGCATTTGATTTAGAATTTTAAACCGCTATTTTTGGTCATTTCTTTTAATTGCAGAAGGTTTTTTATTGAAATGTTATGCAACAAAATGTACTTCTGAATTACAGGTCAGTAAAAAAATTAGTAAGTAAATGGAATCATGAACTCAGTGATCAGTGTATTGTTACATGACTAGTATTCACTGGTTTATTACAAGTTATACCACAGTTAGTTCCGACCCGCAATCTGAGACGTGTCTTCCGCCGTTATATTATTGACCATAACGGCACTGTGACCGGCCCTCTATAAGTATTAATCCGCGGCACACACGTAACCTGCCACCGACGCCGGCCAGAAAAAGCAGCCAAGTTATAATGAGTAAAACACTGCCGAAATGAAAGTTATTACTTTATCAAATCTATTGGTTTTGAAAACGATATGAATTTCGAAGATGAAGCTATTAATGACCAACCTGAGCCAAACCTGAGGTTTATCACCTTTAGGATTTGGAAGCGCTGGAAAAGCGAAACGAAGTCAGTACTTTAAATAAATCCTCTCTCGCGCTCTTAATGGATTCACAGCTCGACTGAAGAGCAACGAGACTGAAGATCAGTTTTGGTCCCATCAACAAAAATGACCTGAGTCGCTTCATCCCCTCATAATGGACGACCGTTTGCGGAGTAGTTAACTCTGCATCGTCCTTAAACACCAATGCACGGTAACGGGCGTTCATTGATCTGACAGGTTGTTATCTGTAGTCAGCTCTAAAACCCAGAGGAAGCTGCTGATGCTCTGTACCTCATGCCCTCCATTCTGACTGATAAGATTAACATTAAGAGCTTCATATACAAATTTATAATCACTAACAAACGGGGGATCCTAGACTTGGTTAGAACAACCAGGATAGACTACTTTGCTTCAGTCGGTTAGAATAGTGGATCTTAGTAACAGCTTACCTTGAAACCCATCAATTTTATTGAATGTAAAGACACTTTCTCTTTAATAATTAAAAAAAATTACCAATCGTATATTTGTGTTTATTGTCTGAATAATAAAACAGTTTGGGTTAATTCGTTCCTAGAATTTAAAGCCGCGCGAATAAACGGATAGAATGGAAAACTATTTTAACCTCGCGGAAGGGTGATAAACGTTTTTTAAAATAGTTTGTTTTCTGTCCTTTTTATTCTTAAAATCTAACAATAAAATGATTAAAGATAACGGAACTGTGGTATTAAAGCAATAAGGCACGAGAGGTGGCATATTGTGAATATATCACTCCGCTTCGCGTCGGGCCTAACAAACCACTCGTCCTGTGATATATAACAATAATGCACACCCTCTGTGTTATTGTTTAGTTAACCAGCTTGTGCTCCACCTTTGAAGCTAATCCATATCCCCCCATATCATCCATAAACTGTCCGTTCGAAATATCGTTCTGTGTTTTTTCTTTGGATTGACGACGACGAATTCGAACATGCAATAATGAGATAAAAAGCACTGTCATTTTTTAGTTCCAGGGTTAGCAGGTCCGGGCTGCACCTCCTCCCATGTCTCATCTCAATCCTTTTTTCTATTCATTCGTTTCGTTCCCCGGAAAGGTCATTCGCATTTGATATTTTGCGGCAAAACAATTATGTTAAACGAGCGGCAGAGTTCCTCACTGGGTCAGAGTTCTTACACAGTTCCATCTGCTGCTGACATCCTAACAAATCGTGGAAAAAAAGAAAACGGCCCTTGTCCATCCCATTTCCGCCTTAAGGACCCATTAATTGTAGATGATACTGAAAGACAGGGATGCAGGCATAAGAGCCCTCATTACTTTTATGATCTGTATAGCCATTCGAAACACCAAAACCAAAGGACAAACAGGCATAACTCGCTCGCGTCTCCTCCATCAGAGCCAAGCCTTTAAATAAAAGCCTTATTATATAAACAGCATGCAGCAATACAGGATTTAGAGCAGGTTATATGAACAAGGATTAAAAGTTTTTTTTTACTTGAGCTGTACGTCCACGAGTGCTCGTTGGTGGTTGGAGCGAGGAAGACTCTGAAGTACGGCCCTGTTCCTGATGACGAACATGAAGGAAAAGTATATTAAGCTGCTGCTAGAAACTGGCATGAAAGTGGAAAACATTACTGTACAAACCCAGGGCCATTAAATAATACTTCACCATCTCAGTCTTTGGCATCCTTTTTTACAAGTTACTACCAGTTATGTGCAAAAGTCTTAGGCCCCCCCCACCCCCCACCATTAGATATAGATAGATAATACCATGTTTTTGCTATGGTCCATTGCGCACCTAAAAAATTATTTATTTCATTTTTTTTGTTTTTCTGTCCTTTATTAGGAATCCAAGCAGAAAACACGGGACTGTTGTATGGCGTATGAAAGGAAAACCCAAGAAAAAACTGCTTCTATGGGCTACAGTGGGCAGGTATTTCGTCTGTGTTCTCTTAATACTTAAGCAAACAGCGCATTTGGCGCTGCATCGGGATGCCAAGAACCCTCTACAGTCTGAAGAAAGCTTGAGCAAACGGAAGGGTAGCAGCCAAGAAAACCACGTTTTCGAAGAGGGAAAACAAGCGAAAAGGAAAGATATGCTTAAAGCTCCAAAGCTGGAATGAAGATCGTGGAATATTTGGGAAGGGTAGCAGCCAAATTTTTCGGAAGGCGGACCCTGACATATGCTAAGCTCTCAAAGGACTGGAATCATTGTAAGGGTGGTTAAAGGTTATACACACCGCATGTGACGTATAAAAAGTTGGACTTCGCATCAAAAAAACTCTAACACCATAACATTTAATTTTGCTGTTATTTTTTGGAAAAATTTCGCCACCTGGGTCAAATTTTTTTTCCCAGGCAAACAAATGGAAAAAAGGGACAAACAAACTGCTCACATGACAAAGAATTCCTTTGCTGCTTGGTGAGGGTGTGATTTTCTGTTGTCTTCTCTCAAATTACCGTATTTTTCGGGGCTAATAAAGCGCACTGGGTTTAAGGAGCATGAAATGAAACAAAACTCTTTAGTCCGTCAGAGCTCAGGTTGGGTTTTCTTTACCTGGCGCAGGGCGGGTCTTCTTGCTTCCTCCACTTCGTACCATTGATCGTAATGGTTGAATTCTCTCCGCAAGGCTGTCTATGGCCATGTTGTACTTGAGTGAAGATAGCGTTTGAAGGTTGAAATCCGCTTCGAAATGAATGAATGAATGCACGTACCCTAATGCTGAAGCACATTACCGTATTTACTCCGCTATGCTGAGCCACTACGGTGCCGTAGATTCGTTAACTTACCAGGCGTCTAAAAAACATTTGACAGATTTATGAGCGCCGTGTACCATCTACAATCGGTTCTAGGTCAGAAAGCACAACCAGAATTAATTCATACATTAGGCGCACCGCATTTTAAGGCGCACTGTCGATTTTTGAGAAAATTAAAGGATTTTAAGTGCGCCTTATGGTCCGAAAAATACGGTAATCAAAAGTCATCACTTAAAGTCACCGGAATATAGCCAACAAATGTGAGGACATAACATTTAAATCTGCCCTCAAACATAAAGTATCCTAAACTATACGAATTAAGTAAAACAAGCAGGCAAAACTGCATACTTACAATCTAAACGTCAGACTATTAAAATAAAACCTGTTCATTGATCGGATACTGAACGAAACACATTGTTTTTCCCCCATTAGCCGATCTGAGTGCAGATTATTTAGGCATGTAAAGAAAGGCCTGATTTATTCTGTTTGAGTGGATTGTTGCTGATGTTAAATAATGGTAGAAAAAAAAGTTCAGTTTATGACTAACGTTTCCTCAGAAAGACGCATCGGGACTCGGCTGGTCTCCACAATTTCCGAGTCCACCTTACCCCGAGACGAGACCAGGTCTCAAGACTGGTCTCGAGTACTACAACACCAGTTCCAAGTAAGAAAAGGCTGCCAGGCTGAAAATACAGGAGCGGTGATTGGTCAGTGGGGGGACTGTGGTAGCCTAGCGGTTAAGGTACTGGACTATGGACCAAAAGGTCCAGGGTTCAAATCCCGTCTCTGCCAAGCTGCCACTGTTGGGTCCTTGAGCAAGGCCCTTAACCCACAATTGCTTGGATTGTAAGACTGTATCAATTGTAAGTCGCTCTGGATAAGGGCGTCTGCTAAATGCTGTAAATGTAAATGTCAGTGGGGTTTTGTCACCGACGAACGCAAACTTTTGTAAAAATCGAACATGGGGTGAATAAAATAGTTGTCCGAAAAATAGCGTCTGGTGCAGGAGAAACCAGCATTAAACACGTGCATGAATTCATCCGGAGAAATCGGAGTCTAACGTCCTTAAGACTTTTGCACAGCACTGTGAATATACTCCAGCGCGACCCTGTGAGCTGCTCAGGTCCCTCTCGGTGTGAGCTGGCCTCACTGTTTACAAAGACAGACTAAAAGCAGGACTGGGGCAGAAAAATGTCCTGCAGAAGACATTGTGCTGATTCTAGCCAGACTCCTCTTTGTCTCTGTTTAAATAGTGACTTTAGCAGACCAGTGCTGGCCTTACAGCCATCTATGGTAAGAAGTTTCCTGAATAACTCCTCTGGATGAGCTCCTGCGGAACGGACCTGGCTCGTCCATGCCGTGTTCTTCGTCAGCCAGTAAGCGAGTCAGGCCTAGTGGTGCCTTTAATGGAAAACTGAAGTGGACGTCTGTACTGTAGTCCACTCCGGACGTGGAGTTGCTGCTCACAGAGCCATGCTGTATCACCGAATGTGTCTCTGGCAGTGACAGCCTTACAGTACAGTCACTTACAGCACAAGCTCTGCCCAATTATTCTCGGGTCATCCTGCTGAAATTTCAGCTTATTTTCAGCTCGGGCGTGTTAGGTGGGCATAGAGAAGCGAGTGTTTTAGTGTCCACGCTAATGAGATGTGCTACTGCCCCCTAATGGAAAATAAATCCCAAGTTTGTTCCCTGAAGAAACTCTGTTAACTTGAACGTGTTAGTTAGTAGGAGGAGGGCTGAGCTCTCACCACGGCTTTGGCCTCGGCCACGAAGAAGAGTTCAGTGAGTGCCCGATGAAGAGGCAGGAGGACGGTGATGCTGGCGGGGTCCTGACTCACGCCGCTCTGCATGGTGGTGAAGAGCTGCCACAGCGGCCTCAGCAGGGTCAGATCACAGCCCCTGCAGTGCACACACACATACACACAGTGTAGGAGGGAAATGTGATGTACACTCGCCGGCCACTTTATTAGGTACACCTATTTGTTTCTGCACTCACTGTCCATTTCATCAGTTCAACTTACCATAAAGCAGCACTTTGTAGTTCTAATTACAGACTGTAGTCCATCTGTTTCTCCACATACTCTGTCCTCTAACGGGCAGGACCTGTTTGGGAGGTGGATCATTCCCAGTCACACTGATGTGGTGGTGGTGTGTTAGTGTGTGTTGTGCTGGTACAAAAGGATCAGACATGGCAGTGCTGCTGGAGTTTTTAAACACCTCAGTGTCGGTGCTGGACTGAAAATAGTTCACCAACCAAAAATATCCAGCCATCATCATCCTGTAGGCAGCATCCTCTGAGCACTGATGAGCTACTGTCTCTACAAGGTGGAGAAACGTGGTAGAATGAACAGTGTTTTAAATCTCCAGCAGCACTGCTGTGTCCGATCCACTCGTACCAGCACAACACACACTAACACATCACCACCACATCAGTGTCCGTGCAGTGCTGAGAATGACCCTCCACCCAAACAGTACCTGATCTGTGGGGGTCCTGCCCATTAGAGAACAGAATATGTAGAGAAACAGATGGACTACAGTCTGTAATTAGAACTACAAAGTGCTGCTATATGCTAAATCGAGCTGATAAAATGGACAATGAGTGCAGAAACAAGGAGGTGCATCACATGCAGTGAACAGAATGACATCACTTCTGCGTTAACAGACTCATTAGCCCCCAGTAAATCAGCACTCCAGTCACTTTCAGCCACAGGTGGGCAGGGTGTCATTTGCATGTCCTATTCCTGTAGCCTTGTTCATTTGACAGCACAGGCCATAACATCGTCATTTTAGACCAACACACACACACACACACACACACACACACACGAATATATATGTACGAATCTATATATACAGTATATATATATACACGAATCTATATATTATATATATATATATATATATATATATATATATATATATTATATATATATATATATATATATATATATATATATATATATCTCTCTCTCTCTCTCTCTCTCTCTCTCTCTCTCTCTCTCTGTGTGTGTGTGTGTGTGTGTGTGTGTGTGTGTGTGTGTGTGTGTGTGTGTGTAAAACAAAACAATACAATATTGTAGCTTAGGAAGGTTCAGAAATCAACATTTCTCACAGCGTTCTCATGACTTGTACTTGTCCTTGGTTCAGGTGGTCACCTGATCATTAAGTACAGTATGTGCTGGAATTCATCAGGTACTTGAGTGAAACTGCTACCACACAGGCAGATATTTTCACATTTATTTTTGATATATTTTTATTATGACAGATATTTTTATTTTAGTAGTCTAAAGCAAATTGTTTGGCCCTTTTGGCCTTTCAGAGGAAGGTGCAGCATTTTGTTCACCAGGGAAATGTCCTCACAATGATATAAAAACTTGACACACACACACACACACACACACGTCGTGGAGTCCAGACACCATGGAAAACATGCAAATCGTCTCTCTAGCTTGTGAACTCATCGCCATGGCAACAATCGGGGAGGAAGCATGTGGCCAGCGTTTTATGCAAAAGCTTTGTAAATCCGGAAAGCAGGTTCACAAAAATGCACACGGTTACCGAGGTCATAACGCTTAATGACTGCGCCCTGGTTACCGACGTCCCACAGTAAAATACAATTAAGTCCGGACACCTGAAATACTTACAAATATTATGATAGAATCTACTCAGGCACTAACTGAAATTAGCAGCTCTCTCTCTATATATATAAATAAATACATATTAATTTATCATTTACGTTATGCCTTCTATTTGGAAGTGGCTTGTAAAGATAATATACACCATATTTTTTCCATTTCATTCTAATATTTCGTGCTTTCATGTCAGTTTCTGGTGTATTTGTTTTATTGAACACTGCCTCAGCATCAACAGCTGTTCATGGCAGGAGCGAGGTTACATCCGTACTAGCTGTAGGCCAGTTAACCTGATGCATGTCTTTGGAAGGTGGGAGGAAACCGGAGCACCCGGACTAAACCCACGTGGACACAGGGAGGACATCGAACGGGGGATTTTTAGAGCTACGAGGCGACCACGCTCACCACCGTGCCACCCCTTTCATGTCAGTACCGAAGCTCCAAGAGATTCAGTTCATAGTCAGAACCTTATTACAGCCACACCCGTACATGTTCGACCATGAAGTGAGAGTGCAGCTCTGTACCTCACGGCCACAAGGTGTCCGGAACCCAACTCAGGTCAGTGCGTATTTTTTTGGGGTTCAGCCTGATGGCATAGAGGGAGGAGCTCCATCTTCATAACAAATCAAAGATACTTATGCTAACAAATGTAAATTTACTGGAAAACACATACCACTGAGAAGGACACTGCAGTAGCCGCAGCAGAAGGTGGACAGCCTTGAGTCGCTGGCTTCCCGTCTGACGGCAGGCCACACCCACCTGCCACTCCCAGATGTCGGCTAGTGGTAGGTGGGCGATAGCCTGTTCATCGACCAGCATCTGTTTCAAAATCTCAAAACCTGCGTTTGGAAAAATACAGACGAGGATTAGCAAACGAATCTGATAAGAGTAGGGTGTCCTACAACAGAGGCCACACCCGATGTTGTTGTTGCAATTCTGCTTCTGCCAGAGATTAAGGCTTTCGCTAACATTGGCTTTTCGGTTGGAGGAACAAAATGCAGGTGACTCCATTCATTTGGCGCAGAGTGTAGAACTTGCACCTGCTGCTGTCCCAGAAATGGCCACAGTAATCAATCACAGACTGAGGCTCCGATGAACGAACGAGGTCAGGCAACGCCAGTGGACACTAAGAGAGTTTTAGTTGGGGTCTTCTTTAAACAATCTTTATACGATTCATTAGAACAGCGTCAGACAGAAGTTCCAGCATCACCTCCACCGCCAATGCAGATTTGGGACTCGTGTCTGAATATCCGTCAGTGCTTTCCATGCACTTACTAATCCGATAGCTGCAGAAAATCAGATTTTGTCAGTAATCCCATCAAGAAGTTCACATGCACTTGAGTAATCAGGTAATGGGAAAGCTCCGGGTTTACATGACTCGGGCAATAATCGGATTTCTACTTTGCAACCAGAAAATAATCTCAAAGAAAGATGTGATGTAAACTTCCATTTTTAATATTACATCATCGAATTCTTCATTTTCTTGAGTATCTACTGCGTTTCAGAGTCTACACAAAGAGTTCGATAGCCGTCAAGCGGGTGCTGCGTTTAATTCAATGGTTGCCAGGTCCCGCGGGAGAATCCCCCACCTGGTCTATGTAAATAAGCCCAAAAGTGAAATGTCAAAGAAAAGGCAGACCTGGCAACCATGTTTTTGAGAACATGCACAGACAGCCAAATCTAATTCAAATCAGGTAACTGGTATACATGAAGTGAGAAATCAGATCACTGGACTAAAATCCAGCTCTCTTTAACGGATTTCGTAATCTGATTTGTAGAGCAGGGTATGCTGTACTGCAGAAATCGGACTGTGATCAGATTAAGGGCGTGTAAACACACCCACTCACATCCAGTCACTCTTTAGCCCACTGTAACCTTGTTTTCTTCTGTTTAGGTGTTAGTGCTGGCTTTCGTTTGGCTTTTCTAAATGCAAAGCCCATTTCGCTCAGCCAATTTCTGCATTTCTGTCACAAACATTGAATCATATCGCCACCTGTTTGTTTTGTTTCACATTTTATATCTGCAAGGCATACCACTTTGACCTCTGTATGCCTACATTTGCCGTCTTACTTGGTAGGTTAGGCTTTTATAACCTTCCAATCTCATTTACACTTGCACCAACCTGGTCAGACAAGCCTGAATCAACACAGAGTTACTGACCGGTCTGGAAGCGTCCTCGGTGTCCTCCAGTCACTGTGAATTTGTAGCCCCACTCTGTGTTACTCATATCGGATATGAACCTGTAGTGCAGAGTGTCCCCTATAGGCAAAAAACCCCAATTATATTCCATTCTTGAGCACTAGCATCGTGTTAGTAATGATCAGATCAGCTCTACTACGCTTCTTGATCTACGAGTCCTCACCTGGTATCTCTATGTCAGACCATTTGTGGAAGGAGCCGCTGAAGGCGTGCAGGTCCTGCAAGAAGTCGCTGCTGCTGGCCAGCTGCAGCTCGTCGCAGCCCTCCTCAGTCTGGCAGCGCGAGTCAAACTTCACCGACAGGTAAAACGCACCGGGGATGTGAACCTTGTCCTGTAACATTAGAGGTAATTCTGGGTTTCAGTGCTAGCACATGTATCTGAGCACCAACATTCCATGTGCAATACTAGGTGGACTATAAGAGGATACGGACTGAAACACAGCAAACCGGGGCAGCTGCTGGGGCAGCATGCAGGGAGGAGAATAGGGGGCAGTAAATGGGATGTATGGAGCATGTTTTGGGCAGCGTGTGATCAGTATGTAGAGCAGTATGGATTTCATACGAATGCCGATGGTTTTAGAATGGGATGTCACAAAAGCTCATGAAGATGTCCCAATACTTTTGCCCATGTAGTATACAGACTATGTATGCAAGCTATAAAAACACATTTTTGAAGGATGCAGGATGAAGCATCTTCTAATTATCGTTATCAACAAGACATCATGTTTGGTCAGTATCACACACCAACACTACAGAGACAGACGAACAGATTTCTTACCTCAAAGTTGGTGTTGTTTTCGTACGGGTGTTTGGACTCGCGAACCTGCACTGCCATCCCGAGCTCCTCCATAAACTGACACGCTGTCAGCGAGAGACTATCCAGCATGCTCTGGCTGCAGCCCTTTATGACTTTTTGCAGAATCTGTGTCAGGACAGAAGCAGCAGAAACTTAGCCTGTTAATTATGAAGAGAGCGGTACCTCGGTCCACGTCGGTAATTAGTTCCAGAAGGATTATCAAGAACCGAAAATGCCGAGCGAATGTTTCCCATAAGGAAGAACGCAAATTGAATGAATCCGTTCCAGACCCCCAGACAATCCCCCCTGTATAAGGCATTATATGGATTAATTTAATGAGTGTTCTTGATAAGTAATGTTTAAAACACTTACATTAACCTACAGTTGGCCAAAATCATTTACGCAAAGCTTATTTTATGATCGTGTTAAAAAATCTCGTAATATAGTGAGTCATGGATTGAAAGTGGAAAGTAAAAGCAAAACACTTATTGGTAAACTCAGGGCTCTAGCATAGCATTAAGTTCCTGTTTAGCTTTTGGTTGGTCCTATTCCAAAAGAGCCAAGACAGCGCATACCTTCTCCCACAGCGGCTTCTCCTCCAGCTGCATAAGCATGTCGAGGATATAGGCCATGTGCGAAGCCCCGCTCAGTTCCAGGTCCTCCTCCCTAATGGGGGCGCTGTCGGGCCAGTGGGCAAGCAGCGAGGCCAGCACGTGTCGGGCATACAGGATGCTGATGGCATCGTTGACCCGGAACAGATAGTGTCTCACGGCCTTGTTGCTGCGAGCGTCCAGCTCCTTGTGCAGCAGGGCCGAGCTCTTGGTGCGCCGCTGCTTGGCGTAGCTGAGCTGGAGCTCGCTCTCAGTGACAGTGATCAGCTTCTGCGTCGCCGCATTCGTCTCCTCTGTGGCTTTCTCGCAACGGCTCGGCTTCAGCTGAGACAAAAGAGAAGAGATGGACCTTTATAGGTCTGGGCCAAGTGCCTGTTCCATGACTTTAGGGAATTCTGTGTTCAGCTTACAGCATAAAGGACAAGGACTGCACATTTTAACTTAGAACCATAACAAAAATCTATTTAATGAACCTTTTCTAGCTGTACTGACACAACTGTCAACAGAAATGTGAAACAGAAAACCCTCATAAATAAGAACTAGCGGTGGCGATATGGATCGTCTATGATAATATCTTAATCGCTGTTTTACTCACAAAGACAGTCTTAAGGGGTCACATATTCACTAGGAAGGATAGACTACTGCACAAAGCAAGCACAACTGAAGTTAAAAATGAGAGAACAAACTGCACCAGAAGACAAAATACAGACACCACCAGCCTCGCAGTCTACATCATTAGATTCACTGCCAGATGTGGCGCATCCTCACTCGCCACTGCAGCCTATAGGAGGTTTTTCAGATTTTTTTCCAGTTCTTTTAATACTGCACAGAAATTTCCCTGATCTCTTTGTAGCTCCTAAAAAGTAGGGCTGCATGTGTAGTATTACAGCATTCCATTGAGAGACTGAGAGACCTACAGCGCATGGAGCGATGATCATGTCCGTGTCCACCGCCTTGGTCAGTCGCTCGGCTGACTGCTGACGTTTAGACGGCTGCCACTTCTGAGCCAGGGTCCGGATGGCCTCGTCTGTCTTTATTACATCACCATCAAATCTGAGGGCAAAGTGCAACTTCAGTTCAGTACGGAAGCAAAAGACGTGTAGCGCCGGATAATATTCTTATCCACAAAAGGGGGCGCTGCAGCAAACATTTGGGAGCTTTAACCCTTCCAGTACTGGAGCAAAAATGATTTCTGTGCAATACGTTTGTTCAGAGGATCAAAATATGAATATTATAAAACATGAATGTACAGACCACAACTCTCAAACTTTGTATTTCTTTTTAATAACAGACAGAATGTCCCTCACCTTTTCTGCACCTCACGGAAGAAGGAGTCAGTCCTCTTCATCTGGAGCTCGTACAGCGCCCTCAGGATGTGCAGGGGAGCGTTTAGGGCATCGTGGGTAAGCTGCAATCACAAAAACACAAAGTTATCGACTGTGCCACCATCAAATGCATTTTGTGCAGAGAGACTGCGGAGTTAGAAAGCTTTTTGCTTGGCAAGAAGTAACAAGGATCTGCGAAAGTCTTAGGTCGGCTTTAGATTTGCTAGTTTTAGTAGATTTGGGAGTTGTTTTGATCATTTTAGCAACGCTGTAATGACCATATAGAACTATTTCTGTCTCTTTATTAAGATACAAACAGAAAATATAGAAAATATGTACACAAAATAAAACCGAATTTTCAGAAGAAAATGGCTCCTGCAGGCAAATGTCAGTATTTAATGTGACCTCCGTGAAAAAAAGTGGTTTTTTTGGGCTGCTACCCCTGTAAAAAGACCATTTCTGATCAAGCCACTGACTGTAGAAGGGTCATCGTGGCAATCCGATGAAGCTGCCAGATCAGGTCAGTCTGAGCTCAGACTAAATGCTTTACATGTTTTAATTTCCAGTTTTTAATACTGCATACAAATTTCCAGTATTTTCTGGTTGCATTTCAATAGAGAGACTGAGAAATATTTAAGGATAGTCATTACACCTCTGGTAAAACAATAAATCTAATGGTGGCCTAAGACATTTGTACAGTACTGTATCTCTGAGTCCTGGTGACGTACCAATCATGCCTTTAGGTATTTACTTCCATCAAATAAAACCAGTGCGACTGGGAATAGTAAAGAACACTCCCTACCCTGAAGCAGGCCCTGGTCTCCTCGTCCAGTCCTTCCAGAGGATCCACGTCGTCGGTGTAGCTGCTGGATCGGTCTGAATCGTGCTCCTTCTCCTTCTCGCCCTCTTCCTCTCGCTCGCCGCCGTCGCTCTCCTCGGCCATGCAGTGGATCTCGCGTTTGGACGAGTACAGCATGACCGAGAGGATCTCCAGGTCCCGCAGGAGCCACGTCTTGCTAAAGCCCGTACCTTTGCTGCACTTTCGTACCAGCAGCTGTATGAGGCCAGAGCCGTGCACCTCCTGGTGAGCCAGCTCGTTGCCATGCTTCAGCAAAACACAAAGCACAACGCCCAGTAAACTGGAGGCAACCATCAACTGACCAGGTGAGCAGGGGTGCCCACATTTCTGCGTAGGACTGCTGAATTAAGCAACAGTACTGCTGTAAGTTACACGAGCTAAAGGCAGAGCCCCTTTTCTACATCACTAAGTCAAAAACCAGACGTTATATAAGGAGGAGACAGCTAAATAGGAATGGGACAGCCAGTAATGACCAACATGGGACTGTAGTACAGAAGCCCCGCACTGTCATTAGAAAGAACCAATCGGCAGATCAGTAAATGTCGGAGAAGGGAGAGACAAGTCTTGGACCCTTTGTAGTGGCGGGATGCGCATGCACAGTAGACAGAATAAGCTTTAAAAAAATTCTCTGTGTCATTTGAACTCAACAGCTTAAGTCAAGTTGTATCATTTTGTCAGATTCTAAATATGCATTTTAAACGTTAATTTCTCTTTCAGTTTCGGATATATAGGTCTCTCCCCGTTCAAAGACACAGCATTCTGGTCTTGTATGGCTCCAAACAACTGCCCGGCGGCGTTATGCTAAAAATTACCGCAAAATTCAAAAATTTCACTACCAAGAGCTTCTGTAAAGACTTTCCAATACATTTTGAAACATGACTGCTGGGATTCTGCTATAGTAACGTCGGTGAGGCCGGTGCCAATGGTGAGGTCAGCATTCCAGTTCATCTCAAAGCCTATTTTGCCCCCCTGCCTTAAAACCAGCTCAGTGTATCACTCTGCCTCCGCCAATATTTCCTGATGGTGCTATGCATTCAATCAAACCCATTAGGTATGACCAGCAGTCTCAGACTCCAATATATACTAGGGTTTGTTCTACGAGAGCGTGTCATTTACCTTAAGGATGCTGTAAAGGCCTTTCAGGGCGCACGAGAGCACCCAGGTGGCTTCGACTGCCTCAAGGGTGCTGCTTTCCACCCCGCTCTGCAGCAGCTGGCTCACTATGGAAATGAAGTTCTTCAGGTAACGGCTCGATGGAGCCAGGCACTCTTCAACTTGCACTAACTGGTAGTCCTTCACTATAGAAGGAATAAACAAGTCAAATTTATTGATATAATGCTTTTAACAATACAGTCGCAAAGCAGCTTTGCAAATATCTAGGCTCAAAGCTTTAACTGAGCTAGCCTGAGGAGAAAGTGGCCAGGAAAAACTCCCAAACGTCATAATTAAGAAACCTTGAGAGGGGTCAAGAGATGGGTCAAGACTCAAAAAGTGACCCATCTTCAGTTTATTACAAGTTCTCGTGTCCTGAACAGGAAAGATTTGTTTGCAACATGGAACATATGTACTGGAATAAAACACAGTGGTACCTCATCATATTCATTCTCAAGCATTTTGACCTGAAAATTTTGTCTTGGTTCTCGGCACACTTGGTTAAACTTGTAGTCGAGTCGTGTGACTCCTTTCAGCGGAAACTCGATTCACGATTCAGTACACAGTGATTCAGATTCACAATCACCCCTGCTCAGAGAAGATCTCCGCTGTATTTATCGAGTTTTTCTTTATTTTTACATCTACAGTACTGTGTGCTTAGTACAAATAAGTCTCCATGGGTCCTACAAAGGTTTGCTTAAGAGCCAACCAAAAGCAAAACAGGAACTGAATGCTCCAGAACACAGGCTGCAGTTAGCTGAGTTCACCAATAAGTAAGTCTTTTGCTTTCACTTTTCCCTTTCAATCCATTACTTACAACGTAACTGCAATTATTTAAGGCGGATCGGAAAATGCAAATGAGAAGCCAATATCAGCCTCATCTTCGCAAACACTCGTTGCTCCTCAGTTCATGTTACATTTAGCTTATGATGGATTGGTTGAACATATCCACATCATAAATCAGGGAGCTCCTGTACAATACAGCTCCATTAATGCATATAATGCCTTTTATAGTGTGGATGTTCTGGGGATCTGGAACGGATTCACTCGATTGACATTATTCCTTATGGGAAACATTTGCTCAGAACAGAGGTGCCACTGAATGTAGAGAGTGAGGTAACAGTAATAGAAGTACATAAATACCTGTTAAAATACATTTGGACTACAGGTTTAGTCTCTGATCTGTCTTATTCCAGACTCGTCTCTATTAAGAGCAATTAGCCAGTTCATATTACCGTATTTTCCGAGCTATAAAGCGCACATATAGCGGAATCCGTCGGAACCTCAGTTTGGTCTTTACCTGGCGCAGGGCGTCTTCTTGCTTCCTCCACTTCCGTACCATTGATTCGTTAATGTTGAATTCTCTTGCAGCTGCTCTATGTCCATGTTGTACTGCGTGACTGATAGCGTTGTGTTTGAAATCCGCTTCAAAAATGTATGAATGAATGAATGCACGTACCCTAATGCTGAAGCACATACCGTATTACTCCGCCATGCTGCGCACTACGGTTGCCGTAAGCTTCGTCACCTACCAAGACCGTGCTAAAACATTTTGACAGATTTATGAGCGCCGTGTACCATCTACAATCGGTTCTAGGTCAGAAGGCTCAACCAGAATTAATTCATACATTAGATGCACCGCATTTAAAAAGGCGCACTGTCGATTTTTGAGAAAATTAAAGGATTTTAAGTGCGCCTTATGTTCCGAAAAATACGGTAAGCCTTAAAGCTCCACTGTTATACTTGTACAGCGCTCATCTGAAGGACCTCGCAGGGTTAATATTGAAAATCCGGTGTGTGCTGTGGCTGCTGCAGCTTCTCACCCATCCTCCTCTTGCGTGTCTTGACGTCGACCACGGCGGCTCGGTTCTTCTCAGTGAAGTGTTTGAGCAGAATGATGTTGTGCTTCTCGTTAGCGTTGTCTATGAACACAGACTGAGTGCCCATGCAGCGTACCTAAAGCATGCGCCAACACACACACACACACACACACACTTGTTTAGCAACGCATCTGTGGCTTAAAATGTAACTTTTACAAACAGTACTTCAAGGTGTTGTCATTTTCCAGCCTTTCAGTTCTATTCCACAAGATCTTTTCTTTAATATCCATGCCTGTTGCTCGTCCTATAAGCTCTTGATGAGCTGTTCTGCCGTCAGTTTGCACCCAGTTTACTTACGCAAATACCCTTCATATTACATTGCAGTAGCACTAAAACACAATGCGACCATAGCAATGTCCGGCTGACGTCCATGTCCATTAGTAACCTGTTTCCCAGGACGTAACGTGGTTGGATGACTCCAGTGAGGATATATTCACTGTGTGTGATTGCGTACCTCAGGGAAGACCACGAGCACGAGCAGAGTGAAGACGTTGGTCCGTTTGAGTTGATGTGGCAGCTGCTGAATGCAGTGGTCAGTGAAGGCGGCGATCACACCACACCACTGGGGACAGGAATTGAGGTTCCTCAAGATGTCAGCCACTGAGCATGCCCAGTCTAAACCGATTCGGCTGTTAAGGAGACAAATGCAGAAACACAGACCTCTAGTTTAAACAGCCGAAGCGTGAGAAATATTAAAACACAGTAAATCCAGGCGACGTGTCAAGCGAGGGTCACATAATATCAGGATCTGTTTGGCATGTGATCAATGCAAACGGAATAAGCCGGCTCGCAGCAGCAGATTTGGACCGGGGGTCAGGTGAGCAGCTATATCTCTAGGGGTTTTAGACTGAAGTACCTGTCCAAACACACGGCCCCTAGGCTGAAGAGGAGCTGTGTTGTTTTCCAGCCCTGCATATCTTCGGCAGAACAGTCGGCCTGCGCCAGCAACTCAAACTTTTCAGCCAGAGCTTCGGCGACGGCCGAGTCGGATTCGGCAGGGGACATCCGCAGCAGGAGCTGCCCAAGAAGTCCGAGCGTTAGGTGGTAGGCCTCGTTCAGACAGCCTGCGTTGGAGATGACTACGCGGAAGAGCAAGGGCAGGATAGGGCTCAGGCTGGACAGGGACATCGTGGAGCCCTGCAGAATATATGCATACTGTTTCATAAATCTTTTCTTAATCAACCATAATGTAAGGTTATGGACTCTTATGTGATCCAGTACTGTGCAAAATGATCAGGCCACCATTAGTTGCTGTATTAGCAATGGTATAACGCCCATATATAAAACACTGTCGATTGGATTTGTCTCAACTTGGTATCCCGATGAAGCTGCCAGATGCTACTGATTCATTCTAATAAAGAGATGAGAAATAATGATATATGGTCACCATTCCATCGCTAAACCAACAATACATCTCATCTAATGGTAGCCCAAGTTTTGCACAGTACTGTATCTCTCAAATGCATCCCAGGAACAATATGCTCTCCATCCCATAATGCTAAATGTTACCGGTTTAGCAGGAGGCAGCATGGCTGCCAACAATCCCAGAATCCTCTCCCTGGAACATTCAGCAAACACGTGCTCCTGCATAGGTTCTTTGGCCATCCTATCTTGCTCTTTGGACACGTCCAGGTTTTCAGAGGTAGGAGACGTGATGGTGTCGCCATTTGACTCGGCTGCAGGGAGGGAAAATCAAACTCCGTCAGTCATGGTACCGTACATGTATTTATGCCACGTCGTGTACATCCAAACTGCTACAGAACCAAAACCCACCAACATAACCTCAGGCCACTCCTTGTTGCCACCATTGATCTTTTCCCCCCCAAGCAGACGCACAGAAAGGGTTTAAAATTCATTTATACAGCAGTACCTCGGTTCTCGTGGTTAATTCACTCCAGAAGGTGCATTGAGAACCGAAAATGACTGAGCAAATGTCCCATAAGGAAGAATGTAAAATGAATGAATCGGTTCCAGACCCCCAGATAGAATCAGAATCACTGTGTACTGAATCATGAATCGAGTTTCAGCTGAAACGAGTCACGCAGCTCGACTCAGTTTAAGGAAGTGCGCCAAGTACTGAGCAAACGACGAGAACCCAGAAATTTTTCTAATCAGACTGCGTCAAGAACTGAATCCGACGAGTTCCGAGATGGCCGAGAACAAAGGTAACTGAAGAACCGAGGTGTATTGTCAACTGTAAGACGTACACAGAGTACCTGCAGCGTACTTCAGAAGTCTAGCAGCTGGAAAATGACTTACTCAGTTGTCTCTATATCCACAAGCAAAACTGGTTGTTCCGTCCATACTTTCAACAAACATTGGCATAAATTACTCTCAGAAGGTCTCTAGCATAAAATGCTTTCTCACCTCGGAGCTCTGGAGACAGCGTGTCCTCGCTGGAAACTGACAGCGTCTCGCTTTGACTGGGAGAATCCAGCGTACCTTGGGAAGACAGCTCGTTCTGCTTCTGGTTCTCCTCTAGAGCCGTGGTTTGAGGAACAGATGCCGGGTCAGCGAGCTTACTCTGCAGAGATACAAGTACTGAATGACCAGGAACAGTTCAACACGTTTGCTGCGTTTACAAAAGAGCGCCTCAGTCCACGCTGGCAGGGATCAAAGCACTCAGAGTGCTTTTTGTTTGCCATTTACAGCCAAATTATTTCGGTTGCCGAATATTCGGTGCATCCCTACTTCATATGGCCAAAAGGCTTTATAATGTCACATCAGCATCATTGGCAGGAGCCAGGTTATAACGCCATCAGTCAGGCACATTCACTCTCGGGGGCAATGTAGAGTGAGCAATTAAGCTAAAGCAGTCTTTGGACTGCGGGAGGACACCGGACATGTTAAATGAGAGGCACCACACTAATGAGGCTATGATCCTTCTGACTCTTAGTAACTCATAAAACAGTCATCAAATTAAATCCCCCCGTACAGCCGGCAGCTCTGAGCTGGTACCAGTGACAAAAACCACCAGGCTCCGTGGTGAGAGCTGGTCCGGCAGGAGTGGCTATCAGATACGTACCCTGTCTGTAGGATGAGCTGGAGAGCAGAGGGCTGCAGTGCTTCCAGGTAAGGAGGACGTTTCTGACAGGCTCACTTCCTGACTAGACTCCGTGCTTGGTGTACATGGCTCATTCTCAGGCTCATTAGAGGAGAGCAAGGACAAGAGAGCTGAAGCCCGCAGACCTGGGCACAGACACACACATACTGCTTAGGACAAACTGAACGACAGGAGCCAGCTCACATCAACCCGAGATGGACAGACAGATTCATTACACTGCAGCTAATTCAGCAAAGGTAAAGGTCCATTCCTGTCAACATTTTGTTGACGTGAGGGACAAAAAAAGTAGACAGACAGGTGGACAGACAGACAGAGAGACAGATATAGACAAACAGATAAACAGACAGACATGGATAGATAGACAGATATATAGGTCAAACATACAGACGTGTGGACAGTCGGACAGACAGATAGATAGACAGACAGAATGATCAACAGATAAACAAACAGACAGACATATGGACAGTCGGACAGACAGTTAGATAGATAGACAGACAGAATGATCAACAGACAAACAAACAGACAGGCAGATAGACAGACAGACAGACATGGATACACAGATAGACAAACATACAGATGGGTGGACAATTGGACAGACAGACAGTTAGATAAATAGATAGATAGATAGAATGATCAACAGATAAACAACAACAGAGAGACAGACAGGCAGATACAATGATCAATAAATAAACGAACAAAGACAGACAGACAGACAAACATATAGGCAGATAGACAGTCGAACAGAGACAGACAGCTAGACAGACAGACAGATAGAATTATCAACCGATAAACAAACATATAGACAGACAGACAGAGACACAGGCAGATAGACAGAGACAGATAGAATGATCAACAGATAAACAGACAGAGAGATAGAGAGACAGACAGACAGAGACAGACAGGCAGATACAATGATCAATAAATAAACGAACAAAGACAGACAGACAGACAAACATATAGGCAGATAGACAGACATGGATAGATAGATATATAGATAGACAAACATACAGACAGGTGGACAGTCGAACAGAGACAGACAGCTAGACAGACAGACAGATAGAATTATCAACCGATAAACAAACATATAGACAGACAGACAGAGACACAGGCAGATAGACAGAGACAGATAGAATGATCAACAGATAAGACAGACAGACAGACAGACAAACTGAGAGACAGAGACAAATGGATAGATAGACATAAAGACAGACAGATAGAATGATCAACAGATAAACAGACAGACAGACAGAGAGAGAGATACAGACAGACAGAGACAGACAGGCAGATACAATGATCAATAAATAAACGAACAAAGACAGACAAACATATAGGCAGATAGACCGACAGACATGGATAGACAGACATATAGATAGACAAACATACAGACAGGTGGACAGTCGAACAGAGACAGACAGATAGAATTATCAACCGATAAACAGACAGACAGACAGAGAGATAGAGAGACAGACAGACAGACAGACAGGCAGATACAATGATCAATAAATAAATGAACAAAGACAGGCAAACAGACAGATAGACAGACAAACATATAGGCAGATAGACAGACAGACATGGATAGATAGACATATAGATAGACAAACATACAGACAGGTGGACAGTCGGACAGAGACAGACAGCTAGACAGACAGACAGATAGAATGATCAACAGATAAACAGACAGACAGACAGAGAGATAGACAGACAGACAAACAGAGACAGACAGGCAGATGAGAATGATCAACAGATAAACAGACAGACAGATAGACAGACATAGGCAGAAAGACAGACAGATAAATAGACAGACAGACAGAATGATCAACAGACAGACAGATTAATGAACTTGAAGTTAATTCAAAGTTAAACTGGGTCCACTTTTGTCACCACTTTGTTCGGCCGTGGGGGCATGAAAGTTTTCTTCCTCCAAATGGGGGAATGAGAGGAACATCTGAGGAGCAATGGTCTAATGAGACACTACTGTGGAACTGCTATAAACACCTCACACTCAGAAACAGCTTTTTTACCTTTGCCTGTTTGGCCCTTCATCAGGCACTCGGTGATGAGGTGGGAGCAGCGGCTCTGCAGTGCGGCGGCGTAACCCTGAGACACGGCGTCCATCTGTTCAGTCATCAGCTCAGACGTGAACAAAGCCAGGCTGGCAAACAGCAGCCACGAGTAGTTATGGATGTACGGCTGGATGAGCCGGTGCCGATCGCTGATGCGGATGGTCACCATGGGGTAGACGGTGATGCGGTGGGTAGGCAGATGACTAGGGGAGATCCAAAGAGCAATTCCAGTCACCGGCTGCTTATGCAGCACTGTGCAAAAGTCTTAGGCCACCATTAGATTTGTTGTTTTAGCAATGGTATAATGACCATAGGTAACATAATGGCGACGACTAAACCCAAAAATGTCAGACTTGGATTCCCTCTATAATCCTCTTTTCCACTGATCTTCATTCCAATCTTTGTGAGCTTTGGCATATCTTAGACTTTCGTCCCAGTTCCCCTTTTGAAACAGTTTTTTAATACTCCATACAAATTTAATGTACATTCTGGTTGTATTCTAATACAGAGACTGGGAAATAATTATATATGGTCATTATACATTGAAAAAACAACGGCATATCTAATCTAATGAAGGCCTAAGACTTTTGCACCGTACTCTATTTTACCCACAGATGCTTCCCTACAGAGCTGAACAATGGATCTGCCAATCTGACGGCACTAATCAGCTATTTGCTTCAAACTTATTTTAAACCAATTCTAAAGTCATCGTCTGATGTAGTGGTGTGGTCGCTACCTGTCGGGGTATTTCTTGGCATTGTAGCAGCCGAAGCAGAGGTCAAAGTCCTCACAAACATTGCAGTTGATCCTGCTGCCCACAATGAGGCCCTCACAGTGATCACAGGCATACTCCATATTCACCATCTCATGATCGTCCTCATGCCCTTCTGGCTTGGCGCCACCTGAAGAGAAAACCAAGGCTCTAGTTATTACATTATTTATTTAATTATTTTCAATGTGTGTCATGGTATATTGTTAATAAAGGCTCAGTCCTTTCAGAAACTTCAGTGTGTGAATGGTTCAGCATTACAACCCCAAATCAAAACATTGGGGACGGTATGGAAAATGCATATTAAAAAAACACTGCGTCTTACATTTATTTCAGTCAGTATGAGTCCGAAACATTTCATGTTTTGTCTGGTCAGCTTCATTTCATTTGTTAAGAAACATCCATTCCTGCATCTCAGACCTTGCCACAGATGTTTTGGCTTGGATTTACTTTCAGTTTCAGGTGTTATTTTGTCCCATCCTTCCCGCAAACACGTCTTAAGGTGTGCCAGTCCAGTACCCATACCCTCTTTTCCACAGCCATGCCATTGTAAGGTGTGCAGCATGTGGTTTTGCATTGTCTTGTTGAAAAAAGAGACATCCCTGGAAAAGATGTCGTCTTGAAGGAATTAATGTTGCTTTAAATCTCAGTGTACATCTTTTCTGCATTAATGCTGCATCACAGACAAATAAATGACTTTTGCCAAGGGCCCTGACCCGACCCCATACCATGACAGAGCCTGGCTTTTGGACTTGTTCCTCACAACAGTCTAGATGCTCCTTTTTGTCTTTGGTCCAAAAAAGATCTGTTATACTGACGAATCTGAGCACAATCCCCATTTCCACTGTGTGACATAAGGCTTCTTTTTAGCATAGTAACGTTTTAAGTGGTATCTGTGAATGTAACTCTGTATTGTAGAGCTTGACAAAGGTTTGATAAAGGAATCCCTTGCCCATGTGGTTCTATCAGCTATTGATGAATGCTGGTTCTTGATGCAGTGCCATCTGAGGGAGCGGAGATCACCCCTCTTCAGTTTAGGCTTGCGCCCTTGCCCATTACGGAATGAAATTCCTCCAGATTCCGAATCGTTTAATAATATTTTGCACTGTAAAGGCAGAAATATAAAATGTAAACCCTTTCAATCTTTGTTTGAGGAACATTGTTTTTAATTGTTTTAAATTTTCTATCGCATTTGTTGATAAACTGGAGATCCCCTGCCCATATGTGCTCCTCAACAACTCCGTGGATACTGCTTTTGTACCAAATCATGATTTGTGGTCACAATTTATTCAACTGATTTATTTAAACTTATTTTTTACCTCATCACTAGCCCTAAATTGCCAACGTCCCAACTTTTTTAGAATATGTTTCCAGCCTGAAGTGGATGTGCATTAACAAATGAAATGACGTTGACCAGCAGAAACAAGAAACATCTCAGGTTCATACTGTCTGCAAAATAATAAAAGTCAAAGGAAATGAAAGGAACATGGCAATTTTTTTAATTTGTGTATTCCATATCATCATAGCTCATACACTGCCTGAAAACGTACTCCAAAGATATCCACAGCAGTTGTGGCTCATCTCAGGATAAACAGAAACATTCAACAATACTGGCTGGCACCCTGCCTCAGAAAGCTCATCTGTAAATATTAACTGCTGGTTTGTTGAGGGGAACACCCTGCTAATAAGCATAAGCCTTCTGCTTTACAGGAATGCCACACTTGGGTGAACATTCCTGCTAATCTACCACAGGCTACAGAGGTGGAGTGAAGTGTTGAGCGACTCACTCAGGAAACAGGTCTTGCACAGGTCCATGTCGGTGCACTGCAGGCAGCGGTACCGGTGACCTGGAGCGATTCTCTCGCAGCCGTCACACGAGATCTCCACGTTCAGCAGGTCACAGTAGCGTGCTATGAACATGTGCATCTGCGGGAAGCAAGGGAGCTTTAGAATTTCAATACAGAGCACATTTTCATAAGTGCTAAGTTAAATGATTTTGGACACTCCCTGAGGCACAGCTACCTTTCTCTTGTCCTCTGCTGAGGCTTGGGCAATTTTCTCGAACCATTTCTCGAACATGCCGTCCATGCACTCTTCCATCCACTCGGTGTTTCTCTCGTAGTCAGCGATCTCGTCCTCTTCCGTCCACTGACTACACACGAGATGAAGACATTAATACAAATTAGACCGAGCTCTTCTACGATGACTTCATGGAGAAACTGAAGGGCATAGGGGGTTCGGCATTTGAGAGGTTTTACACAAACGCAAGTCTGCACAAACACTAACACTAAAAAGTTCTGTATTCTAGACTTTGACGAAATGTTAAACCTTCCTTAAGGCTTAACAGGTAACACACGAATATTAGGATGACAGAAAATGTAAGGCCTTCTGTATGAGATGTGTGGTATAGCACTGGTAACTGGTCATTAATTACATTTACATTTACAGCATTTAGCAGACGCCCTTATCCAGAGCGACTTACAATTGATACAACCTTACAATCCAAGCAATTGTGGGTTAAGGGCCTTGCTCAAGGACCCAACAGTGGCAGCTTGGCAGAGGTGGGATTTGAGTCCAGTACCTTATCCACTAGGCCACCACAGTGCCTTTTACTTAATTACATTTATTATATCTTTGAATCAATTAATTGATTAAAACCAGAAAAAGTCAAAGTATTCATGTGTGAAATTTATAGAAAGTTAATTTATATAATTACACCTGTATTTAACATCTGAGACACAGAAGTGCAATGAAATTCAATCATTAAGTCGTCCACACTGTCTTGCAATTTAATTTTATACATATGTAGGTACAAACTATTAAAAAAAGGATAGAAATTATTTTTACATGTTTGTTTAAACAATTTTATTGATGTTTTCAAGTAATACAAACACACAATTAGGTTATTTAATTTATGCAATGGTGAAAAAAGAGAATATTTTATTAATGAAAAAACTGCAAAAAGCTGTATTCGGTTTTTTTTTGTTTGTTTGTTTGGTTTCGGCCACAAATGTTCATTTCGTTGCATCTCTAAGAAAAGTATTTTCTTTGAAGTGAAACAGGAGCAAGTCAAAAATGTGCTAAAAATCATGTCATTAAATATCTGTCAGCCCTAATTTCTCCATTACTGATGAACATCTAGCATTACAGATGGCCTCTCTGCTTTATGGATGTCTGAAATAGCCCCACGTTTATTGCTATGAAATAGAAACAAAGAATAACAACTAGAGAGGTGCATTTCCTGAAGAAAATGCGAGTGTGATTGCCACTCTGCAATGGTCGACCCTTAGTGTACCTCATGGGCCCAAAGGTCATCACGTCACCTCAGATTGCACCCGGGACCAAGCTTGCCGAATTTCGTGGCTGTTGGTCGAAAACTGACTGAGTTACGGTCATTGGCCCACCCAGGGGCCCCAGTGCCCAGCCGTGGTCTACAGGGGCTCCATGGGCATCACAGGTCACCTCAGATTGCACCCGGGACCAATTCATTTCCTATGGAAAATTTGGGACTTTACAGGGGCCCCCCAAAGTCCGACCGGAAAGCCCTATACAAGCACACCATTCCCGACCAGACTGGACGGAATAGCGCTGGAACGGGGTCGATATCTCGTAAACTGCGGCAGTTGATACACGTCGAAAATTTCGGAATGTTCGGAATCGGATAACAATAGTGTCTATATAGGCGATCACACTAATAAACAAATTAGTTCCTGCCTGAATCCAAAATGAATGGTGTCAGCTAACAATGCACACAATTTCACAAAACACTATTTGTAGTGAAGTCCCCTGGTATTTAAATGTTAAGTGGGTACTTAACACTGAGCTCTGATATTCCTGTGCTTACAGATGTATTTTTCCGGTAGGCTTAACCTCTGAAAGCAACCATACGAATCACTGATTCACTACTACCATTAGCATGGACTGAACGTCGGCACACACCTGATGGCGATGTCGTGCACGCTGATGTTCTCCTGAGACATGGTGAGCAGCAGATCCGGAAGCTTAATGTCCTGGAACAGGGGCAGATCCTGGACCTCCCAGCTCATGTCGAGGAGGTGCAGGAGACAGGTCTGTACACACGACAACGCCGGCAGCAGCGTCCTGCGTAACACGACAGAACATTTTCTAAGAAACCTGCGTAGTCAGTGATGGTGAAGCTGTTCCTGTGCAACTTCATCTCAGTCTTGGGAGTACAATAAATAGCAATATTTCTCAAGAGCTGTTCCTGAAGGGGACGCCAAAGGTGCTACCAAATGTACCGTTGTATTAAATGTATATCTAAGCTATAGGTTTCAATACGTTCAACCAGTAATAGCAATAACGGCCTGTAGATGGCACCCTGTATATGGGCGTAGAATGAGTATGGCATGATCTCATGAAGATGGTTTCAGTATGAATTTGTAGTGTAGTCAATGTGTTTCGGGTCTAATCTCAGAGTCTGCTCCATTAGGTTTATAAGAACAGATTTCAGTTTTCTTTATTTAGTCTTAGATTTTGACACTTGATTCCCATCAAATAAATTAAGTGCCTTTAATGCCACTCAAGGTTATCTTACAACAATTTGTTACGAATATTAAAACGTACAATAAACAAGTCAGCAGGGTATTATAAAAAAAGCCATTCTCTACACGCTCACATTGCATCGATCTGGTGATTTCTCTCAGTTCTTTAATCACATCCCCTGCTATTTAAACCTCTTGTCTGAAGCAGTCAATCCCAGAGTTTAAGAGTTAGTTGTGCACTGCGTTCAAATTTTTTGCTTAACTATCTGTGATAAGTATTTTCCTCTTTCTGTGGCAAATCTCTACCAATAACCACCGGAACACCGAACACTCTGTATTACACCAAGTACTGTCTTTTTCCACAGTAAACAGAGGGAACAGAATACTGTTTATATACATTACCAGTCAAAAGTTTGGACACACCTTGGACTCATTCAATGTTTTTTATGTTCTACGTTTAATATTAATATTGAAGACATCAAAACTATAATGGGCCACGTATGGAATTATGTAGTAAACAAAAAAAGTGTTAAACGAACTACAATACAGTGGTGCTTGAAAGTTTGTGAACCCTTAATGAGTGGCAAAAGTATGAGACCCTTTGCTTTCAGTATCTGGTGTGACCCCCCTGTGCAGCAAGAACTGCAGCTAAACGTTTCCTGTAACTGTTGATCAGTCCTGCACACCGGCTTGGAGGAATTTTAGCCCATTCCTCCGTACAGAACAGCTTCAGCTCTGGGATGTTGGTGGGTTTCCTCACATTAGCTGCTCGCTTCAGGTCCTTCCACAACATTTCCATTGGATTAAGGTCAGGACTTTGACTTGGCCATTCCAAAACATGAACTTATTCTTCTGTAACCATTCTTTGGTAGAACGGCTTGTGTGCTTAGGGTCGTTGTCCTGCTGCATGACCCACCTTCTCTTCAGATTCAGGTTAATGGACAGATGTCCTGACATTTTCTTTTAGAATTCTCTGATATCATTCAGAATTCTTGTTCCATCAGTGATGGCAAGCCGTTTCCTGCCCAGATGCAGCAAAACAGGCCCAAACCATGATACTACCACCACCATGTTTCACAGATGGGATACTTCCACAAACATGTGTTGTGAAGAGCAGACTTTGATAGATCCCTGTTCTTTAAATAAAACAGGGTGCCCACTCACACCTGATTGGCATCCCATTGACTGAAAACACCTGACTCTAATTTCACCTTCAATTTAACTGCTAATCCTAGAGGCGCACATACTTTTTCCATTCACTAATATCTAATAATGGATCATTTTCTTCAATAAATAAATGGCCAAGTATAATATTTTTGACTCATTTGTTTAACTGGGTTCTCTTGATCTACTTTTAGGACTTGTGTGAAAATCTGATCATGTTTCAACCACCACTGTATGTTTTATACTTCAGATTTTTCAAAGTAGGCACGTTTTGCTTTGTGGACAGCTTTGCACACTCTTGGCATTCTCTCAATCAGCTTCACAAGGTAAAAAAAGGGTTTCAGTTAACAGGTGCGCACTATCAAGAGTTAACTTGAGGACTTCCATGCCTTCTTAATGTGTCTGAGACCATCGGCTTTGTTGTGCAGAGGTACGGCTGAAACAGAATCTAAAGTATCAAACTTATTCTGGTTTGTTGAACACTTTTTTGTTTACTACATGATTCCATACGTGTTCCCTCATAGCTTTGATGTCTTCAGTATTAATCTACAATGTAGAAAACATTAAAAATTAAGGAAAAACACCGGGTGAGGTGGTGTGTCCAAACTTTTGACTGGTACTGTATGTCACAATCTTATGTAATTAGATGTGAGCAATTCTTTGACTACCAGTGTATGAGGTGGCAACGTACTTGTCATTAAGCTCGTTAAAGCCTTGAAGCGCCTCCACCAGCATAAGAATCAGCTGATGGTAGGAACGTCTGACTTGTTCTTTCAGCTCCGCACCACAGCCTGATAACTGTGAGAAATAACTGAGAGAAAATCTGTAATTAATCCAGTTCTACACACACACACACAGAACATATATTAGTGCTGTCAAAAGTATTTAATCGCCATTAATCGCATTTTCACACACAACCTGTTCAGTATATAGTAGGAGTATAACAATATATCGTGACATGATGCGATGAACCATCAAGTTGGACGATGCGTTCTTGTTTACTACGAAATCTATTGCAATTACATTTTTTCAACAGCAGAGGGTGCATTCATACGTCATGCTCCCAGAGGCACATCTTCCGTTTTCAGCGAGTTTGTTTGTTTACTTTGATTTTCAAATTAAGATAGTGTTTTGATGTTTCAATTTGGTGGAGCTGTTACAATAGCACAATCCGTTGCAGTAACGTCTAATTTCTTTTAATTACATGGGACTAAATATTCTTTCTGCTTAAAGTTCTACACAAGAAAAGTACTCATTATTTGGAACAGTTATTCTTCAGAAATAAAGAGGGAATGCCTTATCTCGGTTATTTAACATATGGTGAAGCTATACCATTATTTTTTATCTTGTATTGTTTACTGCAGCACAACATTTAATTGGGCCTTCGACTTTGTCATTATTAATGTCCAAATAATTATTGTCAAATATGATCAATGCTCAAATCCAATCATTTTGACAGCTCTAATATAAACACATGCAGTGCTTTCAGCAGAGAAGTCGTACTTGTTGAAGTCTTTCTGACAGGCCAGCAGCTCCTGGAGGAAGAGATTGAGGGGGCCTGGAAGAGGTGTGGCTTGCCCAGAGAGAGAGTAAACACTTTTGGGACCATCTCCAAAACTTCACACACACTCATCACCTGTGATTTCTTTAAGGCGAGAGTCTGGAGAACGCTACAAAGAGAGATGGTGAGAAGAAAGGATGGGCCAAGTTTGTTGGTGAACCACAAACAATATGGGACATATACAGTACTATGCAAAAGTCTTAGGCCACCATTAGAAGTTTTGTTTTAGCAATGGTAAAATGACCATATAAATCATAATATTTCATATATTACACACACACACACACACAACACACACACATTATATAATATATGTGTGTATAATATATATATGATATATATATATATATATATATATATATATATATATGTGTGTGTGTGTGTGTGTGTGTGTGTGTATATATATATATATATATATATATATATATATATTAATATAATATATATATATATCTATATATATATATTAACACACACACACAACACACAACACACACAGTCACAACACACACACACACACACACATATATTATATATATATATATATTATATATCTATATATATATATATATATATATATATATATCGTGTGTGTGTGTGTGTGTGTGTATATATATATATATATATATATAAAATCATCAGTTTTTTTTCTGAGCCGAGACGAATTTTTCTAGTCAAAATGCATCGAGAACCGAATTCGACGAGTTCCGAGGTGGTCAGGAGCCCAAAACAGAAAAGTGGAGAACCCTCAACCTTCCGTCAGTAATCCACAAGCCACCAGAATACTAGTTATGAACTGAGAAAACTGTAATAAATGATAAAATAACTGGGCTTGTTGGTGGACTCAGACTTACGGATGCTGATTTTTATGCACTAGAAATCATACCTGGTCTCCTGAACCCACGTGTCCTTCATAAAGCTGAATATGTGTTTGATAACCGGGAATCTCTCTTTGACTGAAGGCACGACCCGCGCCTCCTCCACCGAGCGGTGAGAGAGCAGCCTGAGGCGGCCGCGACTGAACGGCGCTTTGCGGCAGAAGGCCAGAGGGGACACGGGTTCTCGGCTCTGGGAGTGCAGACTCTCTGTGGATCCCGTGGAGCCCTGAGCGCTGGCGTTGCTGGAAGCTCCGGGGTCTGAAGCAGAAGACATCTGGGACTGGACTCGTGCCGGGTGATTCAGTGCAACACTGGGGGCAGCGTCGAGCACAACAGGGCTGTGGATGGAGGAAGGAGAGGGACAGGGCTGGAAATCTCCTTCGGATATAGACCCAGAGCGAAGGAAAGAAGTAGGGCAGGGCCCGTCTGCCGGTTTAGGCGTATCAGGGTCTGGCGGGGGAGCGGCGCCACCGTCAGGGCAGAATCTAAACAGCAGCAAACTCTTCTTGATACAGACATCAGCTGGAGATAAAACAAGATAAAGAAAGAGCAGTTATTATAATAAGTTAATTCGATATAAGATAATAAGCACACCTATTATTTAAAAGTTCGATAAATGTATACATGACTTGATCCAAGTACACTCCAGTACTAATTCTACTTTATATAGTAATACTGTAAATAACCTAATAATAACTGACTTAAAAACAACAACAATATAATCATTAAAATAATAACAATAATTGTTGTTCTACAGCACGCTTATATTAACATAACATTATTTTTTCATGGTATAAAAATAATTATTTCAACAATAATTTCAAAAATAATTATTTCAACATTGCATTTGTATGTAATTAAATCAATTAAAAATGCTACTCAAAGTTTACTACTAACATTACTGAATATTATTAATATACTTTGCACAATAATATAAAAATTAATTATTTTAATAAAAAGCAATACATTATTATTATTATTAACAGTTAATACATTATAAGCAACAAATATTCAAGTAAAAGGTATTATATTTACTTATATTTATTAATTATTACATTCAATAAAAAATACTTCAACTATATTATTTAGTACATTAATATGTTATATATTATAATAATGGTAATAATAAATAATAAGTGTATAATATACAAACTATATTAATTACATTCATTTTATAATAAGTAATAAATATATAAAATACAACATTTCAAAAATGTATAAAACTAATATTTTATAATAATTTTTAATTAATATTTATCAAATATTAATTTTATTAGAAGTAAAAAAAAATATATAAAATGCACAACAATATAATTCCATTCTAACTAAACAAGAATTAATTGCACTACCATTCATGTTGGTTTTAAATAATTCCCACAATAAAGAATTATTTCAGTAATTAGGAATCACTTATTATTTACATTATTGTTAATGCATATATTTTACTGTAATGATAATTAATTACTATCATTACACATTACTATTATTAGTACAAACGTTAATAATTAAAATAGGCACTAATAATTAAACAAATCCCTTTTATTATTATTAGAATTAAAAAACTCATTAATAATGCTACTCACCCAAGGACTCTGGGGTAAATTGGGTCTGGCTGTCCCCTTTCTCATCCGGCCCGTTCGTTTTGTAAAGCTGGGAGCGCTGCTTCATCTCCAACTAAAACACACACGACGTGGTTCAATTAAAACCAAATGGCACCCATGAACAAAGCTTTACCGACACTGAGCAATCCATAAGCTCACCATCCAGGTCCTGATGCCGTCGGCGAGCATGTAGATCTGCAGCAGGTCCTCACTCACACAACTCTGGCCTTGCCTGGACACTAGGAGAGGTAGGAGTGGTTAGAAAATCACCAACCAGCCAAACATTAAAACCGCCTGGCCCGTCATGATGCTACGGCAATGCTACGTGTCAAACTAAAACGGGAGAACATGCAAACCACACAGGCAGCGGCTGGGCTGGGCCTCAAACCTGACTTTCTCTATTATTATTATTATATTACCATAATTCTTTACCAAAGTTCCTGAGAGAAGTGTGAAGGCCAGGGGTGTGGTACACCATGGCTGCCCAGATCGCATTCACCGCCTGGTCCACCCTCGGCCCTGCAGCAATCTCGCTCCTGATCAGCTGTTTCTTGCAGGTCAGCATGAGTTCTCTCATCAGATCAGCCCGTTCATCACAGCAGTCCTGAGAAGGATCCCAGCAAGCAAAGTCCACCAGGAACTCCACCAGCTCATCTGCAGCGGACGATTTGATCTACAGGACACGAACAGAAGATTCAGCTTAAGAGTACAACCCTGTGATGCAGCTAAAGCTCTAGGCAGTCTTTCCTTTTTTTTTTTTTTTTTTTTTTAATTTCTTGAGCGAAGCCAGGCATTTCACTTGTTTGTGCTCGAGGCTTTGTTTCCAAGGCTCCGATTCTTCACCGTATGCTTTGCTCTTTCACCTTGTCTGAGATTAACCTTCTGTTGTGGTCATGAAATTTCATCTTTTTTTCGCTCTTACGATTAATAAACCCTGACCAAACATGCTCTTCAGCAGCTGTAATCTAGTACAACCCCCGAAAAAGTAGAAATCAATCGTTGAACCATGCTGGTCGACGAGGCTCATGTGGCGCAATGGCACTTCCAAAACTGCAATGAATATGGCCGGGTCCCGCTTCACACAGAGGCATAACTGGTCATGTCTGAGGGAGGGAAGGCTGGGCAGAATAACGTCTTCTGACGCTGAAGCAATGAGCCCCGAGTGATGAACCGGCATGCCATTCAGGGTAGCCCGAGGTTCTTAGCAATGGGTCCCACCCACTACTACCAGGATAAAGTGAGGTTAAAAACCAGTCCAAGAGCTGCCCAGTAACACACATTATGTCAGCGCCAGGTATGAACGTAACTGCCTTTGTACAGTTTTTTGTAACCTCGTTAAGTCGCCAAAAATAGCCATGAAACAAGTAGCAGCAGAGATAACGAGGTCAGACTGTACTAGACAAGACTGAGCTCCTTAACACATAAAGGAACTCCTAATGCTTAACATCCACTACCTCCTGAGCATCAATGCTACAGTGTTCAGACTCTCTGCTTCTAGAGGATCCATTCAGTCCGTGACTGAACAGAGGCTTCCACAGGGCAGAAGAAAGCACGTGGGCCATCACATCCGGACGAAGCTCCTTCCCACCACAGCTCTCTGAGTAACCTAGAAGACAACAAAGAACCCATATCATTAGCCAAGTCATTCGTTCTTGCAGATCAGCAACTGGAGCCATGATTCGGCTCTTTTACACCAGAATAGGGAAAAAAGTTCCAGAAGGTACCTTTTAGGAAACTGCTATTGAAAAGAGCCTAAGGAGGAAAACTGCTTTAACGCATAGGCATAGTCTGGGTGTGGGGCCCCCATCAAAGTTTGCATCCCCGCCAAATAAGTCCTGCTCACAGCATCCTTGTGATTTCATGGCTGTTAGACCTGGCCACAATTATTATTATTATTATTATTAAATCATGTTCTTTTAAAACTGGTTCGCCCGCCAGCAAACACTCAGCTCTCCTGCAGCATAAATGGATGCAAGGACGGACACTAGCCTCCCGGCCACAGAGTGAGGGCTGTAAGAGAGACCGTTAGAGTCTTACAGATAAAAATGTCGTGACTAGATGGGATTAGTGCACTGTATAAACAAATAAATTCAGGTTTGCTCAAACTGTGTCTCTGAGCTTGGTTTTTCCGGAACATATTTAAGTCCTCACGCATGTTTGGCACACGGGGAATGCAGGTTGTGTTCCTTTAGCATACGAGCTTTAATATTCAAACATTAAAAAGCGAGATAAACTGAATGTGCTGTCTGTAATAATGTGAGACATTGCTGGCTCGGATATCCTTTACATACCCATATATATATATATATATATATATATATATATATATATATATATATATATATATATATATATATATATACACATATATCATACACACACACACACACACCACACACACACACACACACACATACACATACATATACACACACACATACCATGCTTGGCATATTCAGCATGAAGCACTCCTCACGTGATGCGTTCGGTGGGCCGGAGTGAGTAGTGTGTGTCTCCCCCAAAGCTGAAGTGAAATCTATGCTACTGCTTTAAAACATGAGCCTCTTCTAGTCTGACCAAAAAAAAGTAAAGGCGTACCCTGTGTTGATTTGAGCGCCATGGTACGAGAGGGCCAGGCGGCCCATCAGCCTGGACACGAGGAGCTGCAGGTCACTGATCCAGGAGAAGCTGATGTCCGCAGGCCGAACGCCGTCACTGTGAAACTTTGTAGCCCCACTCACGAGTTACTGCTGTCCGAGTGGAAAAAGGAACTGCAGCTGGTGCCCGGCTTTGAACGTGACTTTCTTTCTGCACAGTACGAAATACAAGCTGCTGTAAGCGAAGTAAACAACACAGGAAGGTGTCTGACCACAACAGGTTCACCAGAACAGCTTCAGATACTACAAGTGTTTTCGGAACTACTAGCACACGCCACCGGTCCTAAAGGAAATCCAATCAATTTCGATGATGGCGGTGAGAAGCACAATACGAGAGATCAACTTTGCTGATATCTGATGACTGCAAATGCCAAACCAAAAAGGTTCAGTCATAAGAACAGAAATGTCACTACCATTACAAAGTTACAGTCAATCTATTTCAATTTTTATTTGAATTTATTTATATAGAGCCTTGTACAATGGAGCATCATCTCAAAGCAGCTTTAAAAATATCTAGTCCCAAAGCCCTAAAGCCTCGGGGCGACAGAGGTAAGGAAAACCCCCCTAAGATGCAGACAGACTATTCTGAGAGACCCAAAATTGGCTAGCTCACCTTCGGCCACTTGTCAGTTTCTGACTTTTCATGTCATAATCGCACTTTGCCTCCTCTGGAATCTGTGAACTCCAAAATAGTCATACCTAGGGAAATGCAAGCTGGTTTATCAGGAATCAGTGTTTCAGAATCAGAATTCTGCCATTTTTAACCCCAGATCTGTTCTGCTTTCTGGCTGTTTATAGCTACTTTACATTGGACTAATGACACACACACACACAGAGACTGACTAGATGCAGTCAGTGTGCGTACGTGTTCATGTCGTACCTTGTTTTATATCGGTTGTCAAATTCTGTTTGTCAAATTAATACACGATTCCTGCTATTTGCCAATTTAGTATATTTTATCTTATGTTACAAAGATATCGTGATGCATCGTAGGACATAGTCTTGCAAAATATCGAGTATCGTGATATCATCGTTATCGTGGGCAACGTATCATGATAATATCGTATCATGAGGTGCCCTGGGAGTCCCACCCTAGGCATAAGACTATGTACATGAAATAGTCCGCGCTGTTTTTTTAACGTCCATCAGATCCAGGTCTGTTTTTTTGCTTTTAACAGCTTTAAAGGTCTTAAGAATTATAACAGGGAAAGATTAAAACAATCTTGTTCATGTCTGAAGAACACAAAAAACTAGTATGAGCAAACCTACCGACAACCCGACACCTGCTGGCCGAAAAAGAGAATCGCAGGTCTTGAAAGGCAACATGATAGAACTCCATGAAGAGTTTCACGTTTATACATATACAAGATAAGAATTACTATATTGTACAGTGCTGTACTAAACTGTATTTTAATTCATTACTATTGCTGTTACGTTTTAAAATTAAAAACTATGTGTGCAAAGTATCTAAACTACTGTGTGTCTAGGGTAGTGTCTGGAAATTTTTTTCTCTGCTCTTCCCCACACAGCACACATTCCTCTGCAGGACCATCGACAAACACCTTAAATAGATTGAGGAAGCACCCGTACCTCTTCTCGGTCTCACAGCGATCATCAAACTCCACCTCAAAGTACATCGCTCCAGGGCAGAGAAACACAGTGGTCTCGTGTTTGCTGTCTTCATAATTGTGAGGGGACTCCATGTTCCATGTCCTTAAGACCACTGGCTGCTGCGGATGCTGACAGGCTTCCATATCAGCCTACAACAGAGCGAAAGACAATCTCACACCTCCATACTGGAACTCGTACCATTTACAATCCGAGGGAACAGTTTGCAACGGACCTTGGAGTCGTCCTCCTTACTGCTGGACAGCTTCTTGAGAAGTTCGAGCAGAGTGAAGAAGCTCCTGAGGAGCACACAGTGGGGAATATCCAGAGCACACAGCTCCAGTAAGAAGATGGCCTAGATGATAGCAACACAGCAATCAGAGTCACAAGCATTCTGCAGACTCCTGACATGGAGCGTCGATTAAGAATTGTGACACACAAATCAATGTCTGGGACAACTCAGTATAGCCTTAAGCATTCACTGAATGGATGAGGTATGGTAGAAAGGTCAGTACCAGCTGTCTGGTGCCCATAGCGAGGATGGAGCTGCCCAGAGTTGCAATCAGGTCAGCTACAGAGTGCTTCTCCAGCAAGGAGCTCAGGGTGCCCTTGACGCCTGCCAGGAACTGTGCCACATCTACACAATAAGCACAAGGGCATTTAGGATTATAGCAACATACAGGGGAGAACTCACTGGAGTAATGTAGGGACTGTGGTAGCCTAGCAGTTAAGGTGCTTAACCAAGCTGTCGGGTCCTTGAGCAAGCATTGTAAGATTATATCAATTCATAAGTCGCTCTGGATAAGGCCGTCTGCTAAATGAAATAAATGTCATTAGCAGTGGCTCACTAGTTATGCCTCAGGGCTACTAACCAGGGGTGGGTTTCCCAAAACGTTTGTAAGTACCTCTTCACACTTAAGAACATTCTTAACTTTAAAAATCTTCGTAACTAATGTAGTACTTAAACTTGTTCGAGTATTCTGAATCATTCCGTACCTCACTAAGTACTTCTGAACTTGGACGTCACATGCAGTTTTACCTCAAAAATGACTGAGGCTGCTAATTTTCCTAACTGGGGCGCTTTTTGCTCATCTGAAATTGTGAAAAATAAAATTTGTACAATTTTGTTTTAATTATTTTAGAATAATGTTTATATGCTGAAAAGGTAGGACTTAATGATGCTACAACTAAGCTTATATAGAAAAATAATTAAATATGAATTAATTTATAAATAATTCATCATTTACCTTCGATATACTTCGATATACTAAATTCTGTATCAACTTTCCACCTTTCAGTGTGGAAGCTGGTTGCCAGGTTCCAGTTTTAATTATACTACATACTGTTTTGTGCAAAAGTCTTAGGCCACCATTAGATTTGTTGTTTTAGCAATTATATAATGACCATATATAATTATTGTCAATTGAACACCCAAATTAAAACTTTGATTCATCACTCCGTAATCCTCTTTTCCGCAGATATATATATATATATGTGTGTGTGTGTGTGTGTGTGTTCATAGCTAAGAGAAATGTTGTTGCATTCGCACGCTACACTCGCATTTGTGCGAAAAAAAGTCCCATCCACCTGCATGGGATTTTTTTAAAAACTGCCGTAACTCGGTCAATTTTTGAGCTACAAACACGAAACTCGGCATGCTCGGACCTGGTTTTACCAAGAACCCTCAGGTCAACTTTCGCACAGATTGCCCTCTTTGAACACTTTCTATCATTCTTTTAAAATCACTCCATTCATTCTCTATGGCCCCTGGTAGAGTGTGGCACTGTACCTTGAAGTCAAAAGCGATTAATTCACTTTTTCACTGCACAAACGTGTCTACAACCCTGATCCTTTCACCTAGAAACTGCATTTAAACTGCAAATGGTAGAGATACTTCCCCTTCATAAATCATCCAAGTATTTCTTTCGTAAACAAATTCTTTTTCGAGTTATGACGATTTGTTCATGACTAGGTACTTCTCTTCTCATTCACTGCCATTATATTTGCCTGAGCTGTGAGTTCACTGTTTCTACATTTTCAGGTGTATTTAACTTGTCATTATGACACTTTCTCATCAATCCACACTATTTTATGTCATAGCGATCACCAAGGGGTCCTCTCCCACACAAGCTTTTCAGATTTGGTTAGTTATTTAGGTTAGTTATTTGTGGAGTTATGACCGTTTGTTTGAGAGGTCTGAAACAGATATTCTACGGCTGTGACGATTTCACAGGCGCCTTTCTGACCCACACACACGCAGGCCACGCCCACACACGGAGAGCAGATCGCAATGAAAGACGGCTCTTTTCGGCGCTGAAATTAGAGACATTACTATGGATTTGCATCAATATCTTTAATACGACAGCGCAAAATCAGTCACCACAGCGGAAAATCTACAAACAAAAGCGCTAAATTACTTTACAGCTTTCAGAGCTGCAGCGCCTCTCCGTTCTGTGCGCGTTTAAAACCCGGAAATGCGTGACAGCTGAAGGCTTGATCATTACTAGATCGCTTTAGTACATTGGCATGACAGAATAAAGTAGAGATTAATATAAAATGCAGTAAAGATGACACTAGGGCCGTTTCTCAATACCAAGTACGCCAAGCTCGGACTTGCATACTTCCTAAGTCTGGAGTAGGAAGTTACACTTGCGACTACATTCTGCAGATGACGGGAGGACGCACTTCGGCTATTCTGCAATTGGAACAGCAGCGTACTTGGATATGGAGCCAACACGGTTTGCTTTTTACA